>LTAE01003945.1:19978-34677 GCA_001647135.1 Pontederia paniculata | reverse complement strand
CCGGCGACCTCAAGTTCAGCACTCTCACGGGCCTCCGTACCATCAAGAACCTTAGTCTAGCCGGCAACGCCTTCACCGGCCGCCTCGTGCCGGGCCTGGGTACGATCACGACGCTGCGGCACCTGGATCTCTCGGGGAACCAATTCTACGGCCCGATCCCGGAGAGGATAACCGAGCTCACCGGGCTCTCGTTCTTGAACCTGTCCGGCAATGCGTTCACGCAGGCTCTCCCGACCGGGATTCAGAACCTGCAGCAGCTCAGAGTGTTGGATTTGAGATCCAACGGACTGTGGGGGGACGTGAGCGAGCTGCTATCTCAGTTACGGTATATGGAGTATGTTGATCTGAGTAACAATAAATTCACAGGTAGCCTTACTATGGACGCCGCAAACCTCACTGGCTTAGCTAATACGGTCAAGTACTTGAATTTGAGCTATAATCAGCTCAGTGGAGGCTTCTTCTCAAGTGAAGCATTGCAAGTATTTAAGAATTTGGGGATCTTAGATGTGAGCAACAATCAGTTGAGTGGAGGGCTTCCACAATTTGATTCAGTGTACAGTTTGAGGGTTCTCCGTGTCAGCAATAACCGGATGTCTGGACCTATACCGAGAATGATATTTGGCAGTACAATGCAGTTGGTGGAACTTGATCTCAGTGGGAATGCATTTACAGGTAACTGATATGGAATTATTTGAACTGCTTCTTTGTTGCATTGCTAGTTTTTTATCATTATGACCGAGTAAACTCTTTAGGCACTTGCAGAACATCAGCAAAATCAAGGTAAACCATGGAATAAAAGAAAATAATTAATCCCATCATTTCTTTTTTCATGACATAATTCTTTTTTGTCGTCATGCCATAGAACATCATCTGCTGGTTGAACCACATACATAAAAGAAAAACCTACATTGAAATGGGAATCTTTCTCTTTGCCTACAAATGTTGAATCATTATTCAATTTTGGCTTATACTATTGTGTATTATGCTCATGCCATATATCATTCTTCAGTTTTTTCTTTAGAGCCACTAGGAGGAATCTTCATTGTTTTCCAATTATGAAGAAAAATGGCATACAAGTCACAGCTACTATCCTCCCCAGACGAGGATCTTGTAGACACTGGAGGGCCTTTGGCTTCTGGATTACTTTATTTATTCTGGGTTATTAGTTTTGTCACAAAACACCTATAAAGTAGCTTAGAGCTAGATTTGTTTGAAGCTAGACAAATAATGGCCAATACTGTAACTTTGGATGAGCTTTTATATTGCAAATTAATCCATTTGATCATAGTTATCCAACTAACCAAGTCCCTACAAGATGTCCTATCTGTAAACCTATGGTAGAAGTCGTGGCATTGGCTTGAATTGGTTGAGCAGTAGCTTCATACGATCCCTCGGAGCTGTGGGTAATGCAAAAACTCGCTCCACAGAGGGTGTCTGATATTGCTATTGAGTGAGCACTTTGATTTCTCTCTACTGTAGAAAATTTGGTGTATGATAATATGCGAGTCAATAAATAACTTCTGTTCCTTTTTATTGATACAAGAGGTAAAATCATTACTGCGTTTTGTGCTTTTAATGTGGAAATTAACATTCTTGCACAATGCACAGGTGATATACAGGCTATCAACTCCTCCACTCTGACATTTCTGAATCTCTCATCAAATGCATTATCAGGTGTTTTGCCTTCAACCATCGAGACATGTGTTTCTGTGGATTTCAGTAATAATAATTTTTCTGGTGATCTCTCAGTGCTCCAAAGTTGGACATATACATTGCAAGTCATTGATTTAAGTTCAAATCAGTTATCAGGGAGTTATCCTGATGCCCCTCAGTTTCGAAATCTAACATCTTTAAGGATTCAAAACAATTCTCTGGCAGGCCCTCTCCCTTCTGTCTTAGGGAGTTATCCTGGATTATCCTTACTTGACCTTAGTCTAAATAAACTTACAGGGCCACTTTTATCCAGCCTCTTCATGTCATTAACCTTGATAAGTTTGAATTTCTCTGGAAATCAATTTTCTGGAGTTATTCCACTTGAGGGTTCACACTCTTCGGAGTCTTTGGTTTTGTCTACATATTCCCATCTTGAAAGCCTTGACCTGTCTTATAACTCATTATCTGGTCCACTACCTTCAGAAATTGGTAACCTTCAACGACTTAAGGTTCTCAACCTTCGGCAAAATGCTTTAACTGGGGATCTTCCTACTGAGTTAAGTAAGCTTGATGAGCTGGAATATCTTGACCTATCAAACAATCATTTCAAAGGTAGCATACCTGACATGCCTCAACCAAGCTTGAAAGTTTTCAATGTTTCCTACAATGATCTTTCTGGCACCATACCACAAACCTTGCTGAGGTTTCCAAGCTCCTCATTTCACCCTGGAAACATGCTTCTGGTCTCCCCCACTGGAATGACTGGAGCTAGCAACATGGATGAAAAAGGGACGCATCATATGAAATCCAGCGTTCGAGTAGCATTTATTGTTGGCTCTATTGGTGTTGTTGTGTTAATTTTATTTGGAATAGTGACATTATACATGATAAGATCACAAGAGCTTTGTGGGAGTCAATTTAGAGGACAAACAACTGGAAGAGATTTGATACTAGGTAGATTCAGTCTTACCAGCATGTTTAAGACTCCAAAAGATGAACCCATACCTGCTTCAATGAGATTTTCGAATGATAATCTGTTAAAATCAACTTCTAGATCATTATCTGCACAAAAGGAGTTGCTGAGTGAGGCTGTCGAATATGGTTTATCTGACTGTAAAGGAGGATCAACATCTACTGTAGAGAATTGTCCTACAAATGCAGGGGATAAGTCATCTCCGGGCTCTCCATTCCATGCTTCACCTCATCTCATTGAAGCACATATATTGGAACAACCAGTTATGTTGGATGTTTATTCTCCGGATCGACTGGCTGGGGAGCTCTTTTTCTTGGATAATTCTTTGATTTTTACAGCTGAAGAATTGTCTCGTGCCCCAGCAGAAGTTTTGGGTAGAAGCAGTCATGGGACCTCATATAAAGCTACTCTCAGCAGTGGTCACATGCTTACTGTCAAATGGTTACGTGTTGGCCTTGTAAGACACAAAAAAGAGTTTGCCAAGGAAGCTAAGAGATTTGGGACCATAAGACATCCTAACATCATCTCTTGGAGGGGATATTATTGGGGCCCACGGGAACAAGAAAGGTTGATTATTTCTGATTATGTCAATGGAGATAGTTTGGCACTTTATCTCTATGGTAAGAGTCACAATTTAATTTCAATTTAGCAGCATGTTTTATCTGTTATTTGATTGCTGTTGAGATTACATCCACCACACAAAATTACACTATTTAGCTATTGTTCTGACAACAGCTGTGATGGAGACTTGAATCCACTTTAGGGAAAATAGCTAAATAGTGTAATTTTGTGGCCTTTACCAGTTCAATACCTGATAGATTTGCACATGTTTTTGTGCACATTGGTAAATTATGAAATTGCATTCATTCAATTATTCAGCAGTTGCTAAAACTTTCATTTGATCTTTCAGCATCTTGGATTTAAGAATACTTTAGCATCTCATTATCATAAGTTTTCTGAGGAAAATGAAGTGGATATCTTGTCTTAAAGAAAATGAAGTAATAACAAAGTCTAGACTTTAAAGAGGTACCTAGCTCGATCAGCACTTATTTCATTTCTCTAAGTACCTACTTATCCAAGTACTGCAATTTTACTAACTTGCTGAAATTACGATAGGTTCTCACCCTTCATTCTTGTACACGGGTCTTTCTTTTTTCTTTTTTTTTTAAAGAAAAAGGGACATGGGTCTTTGGTTTGAGATTAGATTGCATGAGAACTTGAGTGTCTCTATGCGTCATTTTACATATAAGTAGCAACAAGTACAGCAAACTTATTGGTAGTTTGGATATGTCATTTTTGCTTTGTAGTATAGGGGTGAAAGGAAGTTCTTGTTCATTTTACATGGAGGAAAGTTTCTCACTTACATAAACTACATTACCAATTTTTAAGTGGGAGTAGGGAAGAGCCATGAACATTTCCAAATATTTGCATGTGGCTTCATTTAAGAATATCAAGTGTTATACTTTGAATTTTGATTATTTTTGTGATCTTTGCCATTTGTGTCCTGCCAAATTCTCCCGTCTAACTTTCTTCTGGCTTTTTTATTGTTGTTGGTTCCAATGCGAAATATATCTGAACATAAGTTCCGCTGCTCAGGAGTTTATTTTGCTCCTCCTCTTGGTGATTCATTACTGCTCAAAATCCATTTATCTCTTTTAACTCAATCCATCAGTGAAATAACTGATATTTTCTTGTCCCTGCTGACAATGTTCTGTAGAGTCAACACCAAGAAGATACTCCCGTCTATCTGTTAATCAAAGGCTGAAAATTGCAATTGATATGGCCCGCTGTCTGTTGTATCTTCATATCGAAAAGGGTTTGCCACATGGTAGCTTGAAGCCAACAAATGTTATCCTCACTGGTTCAGACCTGACTGCCATGTTGGCGGACTATGGACTTCAGCGTCTGATGACACAAACTGGCATAGCTGAACAGATACTAAATCTTGGGGCTCTCGGTTACCGGGCACCCGAACTTGCAAGCACAAGCAAGCCAGGTCCTTCGTTCAAGGGTGATGTATATGCATTTGGGGTGATCCTCATGGAGATGCTAACCCGAAGAAGTGCTGGTGACATTATCTCAGGCCAGTCTGGGGCGGTTGATCTCACTGATTGGGTTCAGATGTGCAACAGAGAGGGCAGAGGAACAGATTGTTTCGACAGAGAAATCGCAGGCTTGGAGGAAGCTCCGACTGTGATGGATGGGTTGCTTGCTGTCTCTCTTAGATGTATTCTCCCTGTAAATGAGAGGCCTAACATCAGGACAGTATATGAAGACCTGTGTTCCATAACAATGTGAGACTCTTTTCTTGTACATGTACCTCGAATCATTTTTTCCCATTTTTTTGTTGGGTTCCTAGCCATCCATCCAATCAAGGCTTCTTGTTGACTGTAGTGTAAAGATAGTTGGTCTATTCATTTATTTGATGCTCATCTTCTTCAGTGTGAGGTTTGAGTTGCAAAATAAGTGTAATTTTGCTAATTCTGAAGGCCGCCTTTCTGTGATCCATCAAATCACTAACTGTTTTATTTCTTCAAGTCGCAAATGTAACCTTCTGCGCCGATTTGTGCTACGCCGATTTGTGCTACTAGAATCTGACTAATTGAAAATATAAAACTTATTAATCTCTTCCAATATTATTTTTGGAGCTCCAACTTCTTTGAAGTGATCTTTGTTCTCCAATATTTTTTTACATGGAAACTTGTTATTCCAATGCCTCATGCTATGACTTATCTAATCACAAAGTGGAATGCTACATAACAATCAATTGGTAAAGGTCATCCTGAAGCGGAGGATCATGAAATGCAACAAAGGTCTGGCTTATATAAGCGAGCAAATTGATGCCCCCCTATATCTTATATAAGCGAGCAAATTGGTGCCCCCCTATATCTTTTTGACGATGAATTTTAGGAATACTGAACAGATAACAAAGAAATGATTTAGAATTATTTTCATAAATCTTCTCAAACTATCACTAAATTTAGATATATTCTTAAGCTATAAAACCAAAGTAGGCCATTTTTTTTTTCAATTGAACAACTATTTTCTATTTTTTATTTTTTTATTTATTAAACAACTATTTTACCCTTTTGAATAAAAAAAAATAAAATTTTCACCATTATCTCTCCCTTGTCATGGCACGAGCTTGCATAGAGGTGTGGAGCGAGAGACGGACGACGAGGGATTTAATTTTTATTCAAAAGGGTAAAATATTTATTTAATAAATAAAAAAATAGAAAAAATGGAAATCAAATGATTGGATGCAATTGTCCGGAAAAAAAATACCTACTTCTATCAAATTTTACAATTTAACAATGAATCTAAAATTTCATAATAGATTGAGAAATGTTTATTAAAATAATCTAATTATATAAGACAACAACAATAAAAAAACAAGAAGCTAACAGTTATCTCTTGCAATTGCGAGGGAGCAGGCAGACACAGGGCACTATTTTGGCTGTCCTCAATTATTTCGTTCTTTCTTTGATTCATTGTCCAGAGAGCAAAAGAATGAAAAGTTACTGAAGGAAATGTCTTCTGATAGGAGGAGAAAGAGAACAAAAAGAAAACTGATCAGATGTTACAACCCATCGCTTCCATCATTGCGCTGTCCCACTGCAAGTGCTGTGCGCTACGGGCTGCCGCCCTTGCCACAGTCTTCACCCCTTCGATGCTCTCTGCGGGTATCTGAGCGAAGTATGCATCCGGTATCCAAGTGGCCCAGAAGTATACCCACTGCAGATTGCCCTCCACTTCCATGGCGAGCGCCTGAGGAGCCTCCCTGATCAGACGAGACACGAGGGCCGCGGAGGGGCTGCAGAACACGATCTTCTCCTCTCCTAACTGCGCCGCCGCCTTGACCGCTTCTCTGAGTGCAATGGCGTGAGCGAGCACCTCCTCCGCAGGGCTCATGGGGAACCCTCGCGCGAGCTGCGGGCGGCCGTCCTCGTCCCGGAGCACGAAGCCCCCGCCGTGCAGCTCTTCGATGTGCTCTTTGCCTTGATCAATTATGATTCGGGTGAACTCGCCGCCGTAGCAGTGCACCTCTCGCCAGCCAGTTAAGTCGGGATTCGCCTGCGTGCTGCTGCTGTCAGCGACGGTAGCAGCCTCCTTTCCCTGCGTGGAACCAGTTAAGTGTTTCCTGCACACAAGTTTTCTCTATCGAACAGATGATATCTGTGAACTATTGATAGATTCTTCTATTTCTATATATAAGAATTGACATCTTTCCCTTCTATGGTACATCCTGCATTACCAGTCTGTTATTACCCTTTCTCTCATGTTTCTCGCATTATTTTTGACTGATTGGTTTTTTTTTTATGTGAACATATCAGTTCTAGATATACAGAGACTAGAAAATAACTTGTCTGAATTTGCTAGAATGTTTTCCATTGAAGTTTTGTCACCATGCATAAGAGATTCAGGATTTGTTAAGCAAGATTCTTACGAAATCTGAAAATTTGAATCGGAATCAACAATGAGAATTAGGACGAACTGAGATAAAGAAGGAAGAATACAGCATTAACCGGTATCAGAAATGGGGACATATTCTGAGCCCATCTTTTGCATCTTGCATTACTTTGTACATCATATTATGAAATTGATAACCATAACTTGCCGAAAAGTATTGATCATGGTGATGATCCGGAGATGCTCAAAGAATTTATGCATCATTTAAAAGAGCACAATAATTTACATATGAAAAACCACTTTACTTTGTCCAAAAGACCATACAGTTGTGTTTTGGATGAAAGCCTAGTGGGTATTAGAAGGAAAAAGGAAATCTTGTGATCATTACTGTAATAATGAATGTCTTCTTTCCCTAAAATAAAAGATATCAATATGTAACACTAATTAGTTAAAATTTCATGTTTGTTCTTCAGATTAATAGTTGAAGGTACTGTTTATAAATTTTATGGCCTTCTCAGAGCAAAAATGGAAAAAGGGAATTCTTGGAGTTTAGAGGAAGCTTGAACGATGGAACTATCAAACATCAAGTTTAACAACAAATGTACCGGAAAAAGGACATTAAAGGAAAAAAAATGCAAAGTCACCTCTGAGATTACGGATCACATGTAAAAAAGGGTAGAGCTATATGGGGATTAGAGACTCCTTCCATGGTCTCTCCATATCTCTGGTCATTTGACTGTGTTTTCTATGATGCATGACATACCCATGTGAAACACAAAACGTAACATTTTACTTTATGCCTTATGATTGATATGAATGAGTAAGAACTCTATCGAAATAAATTGAGAAATGAATGTTCCAAAAGCTAAAGCGAACAAACAAGGCATTGATAGAAATTTTTTTTTTTTTTTGAGGAAAATGATAGAAAATACCTTTACTTTTTTCTTTCGATGTCGGATCCTCATTGCTCCAACTGTAGTCAAGAAATCTCTTGTTCTTCTTCACTCTTACTTCTACTGTATCTCTGAGTCGAAGCGATGCCTGACTTATGCCCTTTTCTGCCATTCGTAATATGGAGAGTTATTTATAGGTTTCAAAGTTACATATGGTTAAGACTTTCTAAATTTGCTTCATTAATGCTTTTCTAATAATGAGGATTTAGTTCATGAACCTAGTTCTTTATGATTCATCGATATCTTAAGGAGGTCACGATGTCCATCAAGGATAAAAAGGAAAGACACAACTAATATCATGCGTTACAAAAGAATCACTCACTAAGAATAAGATAAAAAAGATATGTGGTATCAAAACTTAATTCAAGTACTACTATTATTTCGTTTTGTCGTGATGCTAGTTAATTACTGATACATAGCAATGCAAGGTCAAATATAAATTTATTTTCTTTAAATTGCGATGTTAATTACCAAGCCACTCAAATCAAATGGTCAGCCTTAAAGCTTGAATCAAATTCATTACCATATTTATGTTGCTTTTTTTGGTTCATTCGCCCAGTATCTATTTCTTTTCATCAATCTGCATGGATTGCAACAATGTCTTAGAGATTGCAACATTTTAAGACTCTCGGTATGATGTCATTACAGTAATTTTAAATCAGTTATGAAATGTATCATTGGTCTACTGTCATCAAATATGCTGATTTTCTGAATGATTTAACTGACATTGCAAATCAAAAGGTACTAATGGCTTGTTGGCTAAATTGTACACCAGTTGCCTACAAAATACATCATTTTTGGTTTCATACATCACAGGTACTATAGTAGCACGTGGTTTCTTCACTTCTAAATTTCAAACAGTTATAGCAATGTTAGAAGGGATCTTAAGTTTTGTTCTCTTTTTAACTAACTATCAAGAACTATTTAAACAGCAAATTGTTATAGAAGTTTTATGAACTATAATTATGCCATTCTTCATTAAATTGTAATAAAATTTTGTAAGAATAACAGTAACATATGTCATTATTGTTGCTATGATTATAACATTATGTGGATTTCAATGTTGTCCTTTATCTCTTGTGAACCTAAATTATTGTTGTTCCTTATCTTTTTCTCTTATTCCTTGTTTTTCTCCTTAACACTAAGGGGCTGTTTGTTTAGCTACTGGTGAATCAAGTTCACCTGCTGCAGAACAAAAACTTTGTTTGGTTGCATTAGTTAGAGTTCAATGTTTTATGAATAGGGTCGGATATCAAACTAACTTACCAATGAGACCATTCGATTGGGTACAGGACCAGTTTCTTGAGATAATATTATATAATAATTTTAGTACATAACCTATATAACATTATGTAAGAAAAAAGCTTAACAGTAACCTATTCATCATAAACATATACGTATAATAACAATTATTTGTATTGTTTAAATACTTTATTGGATGTAGATCTGGCATGGCTCAATGGACTACCTAATATTTCAAATAATTTTATTTTTTTACCAAAATTCATTTTAAACTTTTCTCTTTTTTGTTCTTAATCTTCCATTTTTTGTTCTTTTTCCCTTTACATCTCCTTTCTCTTGTTTTTTTTCTTTTACTCCTAAAACTAAAAGTTATTTTGGAATCAAACCCTAAACTATAGAACTATCAAATTCTCTCACCAAACTTATCTAGTTTGACATTTAGACCTTTCCATCAAATTCTGCTAAGTTTTCTGTTATTTAACTTTTTCTTTTTCAAAGTTAAGATAAATGGCTAGGGGACCAACCAACTCTTAATCGAATTATTGAAGTGTTATTCCTCTTGTTGAGATCAAGGGTTTGATTCTTCCCCGAGACATAAATTATATAATTTATCTTCTTTGTTCAAGGTCCATGGCCTCCTTTTGTAATTCGAAAATCGGAAGTAGTCATTTGTATGTATTAATCTGTACAGAAATGAACACGTAAATAAAAAATAAAATATAGGGTAAGTGACAAGAATCTACAAATTGATACACATGTTATTTTTTTAATTAGTCATTTTTTCCCTCTGAGAGAAAATTAGCAATAATTTGTTTTGTTAATAAGTACATTAGAAGCCTGTAATGGTATTTAGACAAGGTTACAAAAAAAATACTGTGACATTGTTTTCTATTTTATGGAAGTAGTATAAAAAGGAGAGGTGTACGAAGATTGGGTTATGTATAAAGTATCTCTATAGAAATAAAAGTTGAGTTCCTTCTTCCCTCCAAGAACACTTCTCAGGTTTGTGTTTCTTCTGTTCTGCCATTGCTGAAGCTTCAATTCATATTTGGGTTTCCTGGCTCTGATATCAGAGCCAACCTGAAGCCTCAGATTTTGAAGATCCCAAAGTGGATTCATCATTTGTTTGGTTAGATCATTCTCTCATTCAACAGATCGATCCATTTCCTGTTTGATCGTGTTCTTGGGTTTTTTATTTTTCTTGGTGTTAATCGTTCTGATTTTTCTGCTTGGGATCTGTAATGGCTTCCGATTTAATTTGGTCTCGCTCAAGTGTTGTAGATTATACAACTCCTTAATATCTTTGATACCCTTGAAGTGATCATTATCCCTTATCAGCTTACAAATTCGAGCAATTATTCTGTCTGGGGCAGAACATATGCTATCCTATCAGAAAAGGAACATCTGCATCAACAAATTTTTGGGAGCTTATAATAATAGAGCAGATCAGGCTGTTTTTTCAGTAACAGATATCAGTATTCATCATCTATGCAGATTGATGGAAATAACCATGTGTTGAGGTAGCTAGAAAAGGACATGATCTTAAAACATGTCAAGTCTACATGTTAATATTTGTCCTGTAAATTTTTTTCGAACTGGACCATTGATATCGGATCAACTCACCATATGACACCAAATATATTATAGAGGTTGGAAGAATTATCATGTTTCAAGGATTAGTACCTTTCAAATTTTGGGGGAAAGTATTTAAAGTTGCAGTCCATATCCTCTCAAAATTCTGGATAATGTATCTCCATTTGAAAAATTATTTGATGTTAAACAAAGTCTGAAACATCTAAGAGCCTTTGGAAACTGATGTTATGCTTCGTTACATAACGTAGATAAGCTCTCTGTCAGAGCCAATGCTTGTATGTTTTTGGGGTACTCTTATGACTCGAAAGGGGTATATAGTGTTGGATCTACAAACTAAATAAGCTCCAGAAACATTAAATTTTATGAAATAGCGTTTCCATTGTTTCAAAAGGAAAAACTCATGATATCACTAGTTTCTAGGAGCTCTTTACAAACTCAAAGGAGGTTCGTGCCAATAATTGCTCCGGTTGTTGAAATTACCTTAGATACAATTGTCTTTCCTATTGAACCTAGGGAAGCAAACGAGAATTCTATCTGTCCTCAAATGGGAGAATTACTAGATATTAATATTGATCCAATAATTGAAGATTCGAATTTAGAACATGTACCTACAATGGACCTTGAAGTATGATTGTCATACTTTGAAAGTTATCATAGCACTTCAACACCTTTGAAATAATGTTTGGCCTCCACTTTGGTTAAAAAATTATATCACACTAGCAAACAAGTC
The DNA here is from genome assembly GCA_001647135.1 of Pontederia paniculata. Classification (NCBI taxonomy): domain Eukaryota; kingdom Viridiplantae; phylum Streptophyta; class Magnoliopsida; order Commelinales; family Pontederiaceae; genus Pontederia; species Pontederia paniculata. Next base: position 23,123 of record LTAE01003945.1, on the reverse strand, counting down.
CAGTGGATCAAATTCTAAAGTACTCCCTATAGCCAATTATGTGAACTTTGAAGCATTCACCGATAACAACAAATCTTTCTTGGTTAATTTGTCTGTTGTCCATGAACCAGTTGGTTAAAGATTCTTTGTGAGTTGAGACCATAAACTTTAGAGTTAAAGGTACTAAGATTGAATAATACTTGGATCTTCCTTCGGGACAAAAACTAATATGGCGTAAATAGGTTTTTAATGTAAATTAAAAACCAATAGTATTGATTATTGATTAATTAAATATATTTAATTATCGATTAATAACTACCAAGTGATAATCATTGTTTGTAAATTATTATTATTAATTGATTATTGATAAACAATAAATAGTATTGATTATTGTTAATCGCCCTATTGATATTATTAAAATCATTGAAATTCATGTTTTAATAGTAAAACATGGTTATGATTAAATATTATTTATTAAATAATTATATATTATGTATTGATGATTATATTGTGCTTCTAGTATTAATTGTAAAATTGATTAAACTACATCTAAAAGCGTTATTGCATGTAAAGTCATAATTAGGCTTTAAAATTGATAACTATTGATTGTGATTGTAATTGACTTATTGAAGATTGGTATCTCGATAAATTGTATTGTGTGGTGCAGATCTCATCCCTGGATATTCCTAAATCATTGATCATATTGTGGACATCTCATCTCAGGATATTCCCAAATCATTAATTATGATCCATACGTGGGGTATCGTGAGTACCATGTGTTACCCAAACTTAGCCAGCCTTATTGACATCGAGATTATTATTGTCTTCAATACATTGATTGATTGATTGGATTATTGAATATTGATAAATATCATATGACATATCGAGATGGATTATTGAGGATGGATATATGGAGATGGCTTTAGGAAGTCATATGAGGGACTTCCAAAATGTCGTATGATATGTGATCAGGAAAATGAAGTAAAAAAATAAACTTTATTTGTTATTTATTGTTATGAGTCATTGATCATTGTTATTGACACATTCTGTACCGAGGATACTTATTGGTGTTCATAACATTATTAATAATTATAAAGATCAAACATTAATTATTGATAAGATTGAAAGTTATTTTCATTTTTCTCACCAGAACTATCGCGAAATTTCAGACCTAACCCTGAACTATAAAACCAGTCAGAAGTAGGTTCAAACTTTTCTTGATTGACCAGTTTCATCCACAACTCTAATTTTCTATTTTTTGAATTATTTTTAATTAATTAAATTACTATTTTACCCTCCACATTAAAAAACTTCTTCCACTCTTCCTCTCTCCTCTTTCTCTCTCTCAAGTCTCTCTCCGGCCTCTCTCAATCTCTCCTCCCTCTTTGTGCCAGACCCCTCGTCTGCGTGAGCACGACTTCGCACAAGCGAGCGGCGCGAAGACTCGTCCAGGCGAGCAGCAGGCATGCGCGCCTCGCCTGCGCACGACTTCCCGCAGGCGAGGCGCTATTCGCTTGTGTGACTGCACATTTTCGCGCAGGCGAGCAGCGCCTCGCCTGCGCGTGACTTCGTGCAGGCGAGCGCTCGCCTGCGCATGCTTTCACATGCAAGCAAGCAAGCGCAGGCGAGCAACGCCTCGCCTGCACACATTTTCGGAGGCGAGCAGCTCCCCGCCTGCATGCGACTTCTTGCAATCGAGCGCTCGCTCGCCTGTGCATGTTTTCGCGCAGGCGACCAGTGCCTCGCCTATGCGCGACTTCGCGCAGGCGAGCAACGCCTCGCCTGCGCGCGACTTCTTGCAAGCGAACAACGCCTCGCCGACACGCGACTTCGCAGGCAGGCGCTAGCTCGCTTGCGCACGACTTCGCTCAGGCGAGCCTGCGCATGTTTTCGCACAGGTGAGCAGCTGCTCGCTTGTGTGCAACCTGCGTGCAACTTCTCGCAGGCGAGCAGCTGCTCGCTTGCGCGATTGGCGTAGGTTATCAAGTTCGTTTGCGCGCGCAACGCATGCATGTGAGAGAAGAGTAGAGAGAGGACAAAGTGGCGTGTGAGAGAAGATTAGAGAGAGGAGTGAGAAAGAAAGAGAGAAGTGTTTGTTTTAAAGGAGGGAAAACTAGTAATTTAATAAATTAAAATAATTCAGAAAAATAGAAAATTGGACTTTTGGACTAAATTAGTCAATTGAGAAAAGTTTAGACTGGTTTTATAGTTCAGGGTTAGGTTTAGAATTTCGCGATAGTTTAGGGGAGGAAAATGAAAATAACCCATAATAATAATGACCCTCATAATGTACTAATAAGAGTTAGTACTGATCAATGACATTGATCATGCTAGAGTAAAAGACACATCAAGCTTATTGATATTGATTCATATTGATGAAACATAGGATTGTATCATGCTAGGATAAAGAACTCATTAGCATATTGTTATTGTTAAATGATAATAATTTCCATAAATTGTTAAATAAAAATGAGTACATTGAAAATTATTGATTATGCTAGGATAGTTGACAAACTTAGTATATTATTGATATTGGAATGTACATTTATTGATATGATCTTTTGAGATTAATATTAGATCTCTAAAATAAATATGGTTGTCACATATGACTAATTGAGATGGATTTTCCCTGCATTTTAGATCCGTGCAGGTAATCGAGAATAATGGATCGCGGTGACGCTGTTCTCGACGTAAAGATTGCACATGACATATGTATAAATTTTTTTATTGTTATTGAGTCTTATATTGATTATGTTTACAATTTTTCGTTGTTTATAGTTTTATATCGTATATTGTTTATTGTCGTAGCATTTTCGAGACCACCTGACTGCATGTCGAATATCGATTCGGCCACGTAGCCGAATTTTGGGGCGTTACATTTTGGTATAAGAGCCAAATAAGAAGGCCATTATATCGAGTTATTGAGATTAAAATCTAATATTAAGACTTGATTTGTTATTGATTAAGTTCTTAAAATATAAGTTACTAAGTTTCTAAAAGTGAAAGACTAAGGATAAAGTCTATTATATCGAGTCAGGTCGTGTCTTATTATTAGGAAAATTTAATTGATGTTTTATTGTTATAAAGTCTAATGTTATATATATATATATATATATATATATATATGGAAAAAATTTGAGTGACGGAGGAAAATGAGCACTATATT
>LTAE01003944.1:0-32153 GCA_001647135.1 Pontederia paniculata | reverse complement strand
GACGCCACGGCCAGCCGCCGGTCCCGCACCCGGACACCAGGCACGTCCTCGTTCTTCTTCCCCTCCTCCTCGGCCACGCCTTTCGGCTCTACCCCTTCTGTCCACCCATCCGGCGCCGCCGCTGCTGGGGGCGCCGCGAACTCGGCTGATGGGCCGCTGGGCGACATTGATACCTCGCTCACGCTCGACGAGTTCTTCCGAAAGTACACGAGCGAGGACAACGAGAGCTTCTCCAGGATCATGGAGAAGGTCAACAGGAAGCGGAAGGAGAAGTACGCCCACCTGCTGGAAGGCGAGAAGAGTAACGAGACGCCGGCTATAGAGGATGCGAAGAGGGCTCGGATCACAGATGGGTATGGCACTTCCGGGCAGCCGACGGCGACGTTGGAAGGATGGAATTATACAGCGAAAAATCTTCTGATGTATTACCCGGCTGATAGAGGGGAGGCGCCTCTAACCGAGGAGGAACGTGCAGAGAGGATTAAGAGCCTCACCAAGGAGATCAACCGATCGAGCACTAGGTTTCATGGCAAGTCAGCGGAGGGGAACCCCGCCAAGGAGGAAGAGGCCGTTGCCATTTTGTACACCCCTGTTGCCGGCACCACCCCTGGCACCGGGGCGCGGCTTCTGTTTTCTGATCCAGAGGCAAACAAATCTAAAAAGTATGATTTGGAGGATTTGAGGAAGACGCCTAATCCATATTTTGCTGAATCCGATAAGAAGGCTGACAATGGATATAGTTTCGTCAGGACGCCGTCTCCGGCGCCCGGTGTTGATGAATCCCCTTTCATGACGTGGGGTGAGATAGAGGGGACGCCCCTGAGGTTGGATCTTGAGGAAACTCCAATTGGTGTTGGTGGGAGCAGCGATGGGCCTCATTTTAGGATCCCTCATCCGCCCTCTAGGGATGTGAAGGCTCATTCTCTGGCGAGAGAAGCTGCCCGGAAGTTGAAGGAGAAGTCTAAGATGTTTCGTAAGCCACCATTGCCATCCCCTGCCAGAGGGGGCAGTGCAAGCCCGGGTGTGCGGAATCTTTCGCCCGCAGCACAGAAGTTTGTTAGGAATGCTATTGCCAAATCCTCGCGGAGCACTGTGGATGAGACTCTTCGTGCAAGCTATCGTGGATCAAGTCCTTCCCTTAGCACTCCCAAAGAGCGCACAAGGTTCTCAAGGGAAGGGAGCTTGGGATCAAGATCTCCTTCTGCAAGGCAGGATTCTACTACTCCATGGTGATGTACAATTACTTCTGTATTTTCATCTTGCGCCCTTAAAATAAATCAACAATTTTCTTTTCCATATCTTATATTTGTGTATGTTGGGAAAAATTAAATTTGATGCAAAATGCTCGCTAACATGTACTTTGTTTTGAAGTGGTTATCTTGTAGCATATATGGCAGTTTACTTCAAACTTTATAGTAGTTGCTTATAGTCTTTGAACTTCAAACCCAGAAGTTGAAAGAAAAATACAAGGATGTGAATTTTGAAAAACCATCACTACTCTTGTAGTGTACTTCTGATAGTTATCTCAGTAAGTTATGTCTTTGTTAATGTTAACTTTGATGAATGGCGGTGTTTCCCTTTTGTAAGATTAGTAGAGTAAGAATATGAACATGATGGTGATTTTAAGCTTTACTTTGTTGTTTCTCTTTCTGTTCCGTACTTTCTCCTCACATTGCATGCCCATCTGTTTAGTCATGGATTGCTGAGTGGGTGATGTTTGTTGAGAAAGTGGGGCACCAACATTGCCAAAGGCCATGAACCATAGGGAGAGTGACTGCTGCTGAACTCAGGGCATGGGGGAAGGTATCAAGCTCAGTGCTGAAAGTAAGTTTGACCAGCCTTAGCCTATACAGGGAAAGCCTGCAAACATGGTAAAGTCATCTTTGTAGAAACATCATCCACCAATGATCATGTAGAAGATGACCTGAAGTGGCCCTTCTCTCTCATAGCCCTGTCCTAGTGGGAATATCAGATGTGAAAAATCCCCTTCCTTTCTTTCCCTGGATATCTGTGTAAGAGCCATTTAGGTCAGCTGACAGAATCCATAGCCCAGGTGAATCTCATCTTGTGTTGGAGATGGGTTCAAATCTGAGTTCTTAAAATTCCTTGAGACCTTTGCAAGTTTGTATTTTAAGGGAGAAACTTGCACAGAAGGATTGGCTAGAAATTTCTTCTTAAACAATTTAAATTCTCCATTTATAGTTTGGTTAAACTTGTAGGTTCCTGCTTCCCTTTCCGTTTTTCTTTTTGTTGTTTGTTGCTCTGAGAGTGAGTTGGCTGTGGTCTTTACCAATTGCATTGCATCGATCTCTTTGGGCATTGTTTGGTTTGGGTGCTTCTGTTTATGTTTTGGGTTGAATGTGTCATGCTTTGTAAGGATGCAAAGCAGATCTTAGTCCATATTTACCATTGATTATATATTAAAGAGTCAAAATGTGCTCTGCATCCCTATAAATGCTTTATAGGTATATCAAAACCGTATATTTTTTTGTTCTTTTAGAAAATGGAAACAAATTCGTGTTTGGTCTATGATTTAGAGAACATTCTGAAATGGTTAATTTGTGGTATTTGTAACTAGGTTGTAGACTATAGTGGCCCTTCTGTCTTTGTGCTCGAAAATAGAAATCCAGCAGACCTGCTCCTTTCTGTCATATGTGATTTCTACATTTTCCCTATTGTCACCATCATCTTCTTCTTGCACAAGCATTCGCAGCCTGTCATCCTCCGATCTCAATGTATTGTGGGTTTCTTTTATATTTGTTTTCCATGTTAGGCTTCTGTTCCAGTCTTACATTGATGTTTTCCTTTTCTGCCTTTCTTTCGGTGAATGACTCTTCTGCCTTAAATAGATATAATAGGGATGATCCAGCAGTTTGCGGAGTGTGAATTGAGACAATTAGACCATCGACGTTGTTTAATATGTATTGAACTATGAACATTATAATTTTTTTTTACTAATCCATCGATGTCTAGGACTACCTGACTAGATGTTCAGTTGAAAACGAAAATGATTTATAATCTTGACCAAATTGACAACTTCAGGAATCAAATTTGAAGTTATTAATTGAGATTTAGATCTGTTAATCGTCAACTAATTTAATTATGGACATTATAGGTTTTAGATCTGTAAACCTAAATTGAAAGCTTGCAATATTTCAGATACAAGTGGTCATTCTTTGTGGATAGCACCTAGTCCTTTATTGTTCCTTTGCAGCTTCAGATGAGGTCTGGTGACCTCTATCGTTGGTCATTCTTTGTGGATAGCACCTAGTCCTCCTTTGCAGCTTCAGATGAGGTCTGGTGACCTCTATCGTTGTGCAGAATGTATATATATATATATTATATATATATATATATATATATATATAGAGAGAGAGAGAGAGAGAGAGAGCATTTTTCCCTAATCCAGTTCGAAGAATCTTCGAAACACATTTATACGTTAACGCAATTGGTAAAAAGTAGTGACAATAAGGGCATTCGAATTTATATTTTAAATGCATCGTGACATTGCATTGATTTGGATGATCAATTGCAACTTTAGTAAATCTTCAGCTCAATGATCCGATACTCTTTTTATCACATATCTTTATATGCGCGTCATGTACAATAACTCAAGACATGAGAAACATTAAAAAAAATCCATCATTAAAACATTCGAGAAGGATTATGCAAAGTTCACATCATCTTATGATTAATATGGAAATAACAACGAAGAGAAACTCAAAGATCTCATGTTTGACTATGTTAATAAGCTTATTGATATTTTTGAAGAAATTGCAATGTTTAGTAAACAGTTTATAGCTTATAAAGCTTTAGAGCAACTTGTAAACGGATATGTAAAGGCCCTCATTTATTGTTGGACAAATATGATATTTGATTTTACCAAATAAACTAGTCTTTTGTCCTCATCATTTTAGGATATTCTTCACTTAAGAAAAAAAAAACGATAATATTTTCTACACTATATTGTTTTACTTTTTAGTTCATTAAATATTAAATTTTTTTAAATTTTTTTATCTATCCTAAATTTAACATTCAATTATTAGAAAGTCAATTATGATATTCCATTAAATCCTATTCTTTATATAAAAGTTTATTTTCAATAAAATACAAAAAAAATAATAAATTGTTTTTAGTAAATCCAAGTCAATATTAAAATTATATAGTTAGAAAACATCTTATTTAGATTTTATCTTAAAGAAACGGGTCATTTGGATGTATTATTATCACAGCTCTATTACCCAATATTATAACTATTAATTATTACCTCAAAAGATAGTTTAAAATAACTTTCATATTACTTTTCGGCATAAATATTTATCACTTATTTTTACTTCTAAACCAAGTCATACGAGCCCTAAAACATTGGAATAGTAAATTGTGAAAAAAAATAAAAACTAATGCGATTTAAAATCACATCTAAAACAGCTCATCGAGTTTGCTGCCACTTGCTCCTCTTACACGTACAATGCATGCATGCATGTGTCCACGCAGTCGTCGTGTTCGCAGGCGGTCCTTACGCGTGTTAGTAATTTTGTCATTGAAGACGTTCAACTTGTTGCGTTTCCTGTTTTAGATGCGCACCTGTCGCCACTACTCTCACTACGCGGCGCGCAGTTGATCAGACGGAACGAGTGTTATATGTCCGGCGGCTGGTGGCCGGAAGAGGAATTAAGATAGTGATATCGAATCCGCGTATCGCCCGCCCGCCATGGCGCAGCAGCTCGTGGACAAGGCCAAGGAGTTCGTCGCGGACAAGGTGGCCCACGTCAAGAAGCCGGAGGCCGACCTCAGCGACGTCTCCGTGAAGCACGTCGGCCGGGACGCCGTCACCTTCTCCGGGCAGCTCGACGTGTCCAACCCCTACGACCACTCCATCCCCATCTGCGAGATCTCCTACTCGTTCAGGAGCGCCGGCAGGTTCACCTTTAAATTCGGAATTCCGACTTGTGCCTGTGCATGAATGATCCTTCACACTGTTTGCCTGCGTGCATGATTGCAGGGAGATCGTGTCGGGGAAGATGCCGGATCCGGGGTCGATAGCCGGGAAGGAGACGACGAGACTGGACATACCGCTGAAGGTGCCGTACGATTTCATGGTGAACTTGATGAAAGACGTGGGGAGGGATTGGGACTTGGACTACGAGATGCGAGTCGGTCTCACCGTCTACCTCCCCGTCGTCGGAAACCTGACGCTGCCCCTGTCCAAGAAGGGGGAGCTCAAGCTCCCGACCCTACGTGATCTGATCTGATATGAGCTTTTAATTGATATGATATACATATGCTACGATGAGATGTGTGTCCAGTTAATAAAGTTATGTATGCATGATATATTTGGCTTCGCAGATAACACTCGAATCGTCTCAGCATGTAACCTAATTATCATATTTACGTGAAGTTTATATCATAGAAATAGAAATGTTTGTGATAATATGGAATATAAATGTTTGTGGAAAGTCCGTTTGGAAGAGGACACTTCGATACAAGGGATTATTTTTGCTCTCATCTTTTATGTCGATCAATAAAAATTATCACAGAACATGAATTCAATATAGAATTCATGAATTAAATAATTTGCTTGAGGCATGTAAATAGGTACGCTGTCTTAAGAAACGAGGTACGCTGTCTTAAGAAACGAGCGAATTTTTTGGCTAATTATACGTTCCGTCCGAATTTTCGATCAGCATGAATCATAAAAATACTTCCATTGATCTTATTGTTAATTTAGTGCCCGAAAGAAAGAACAAGAGATTTTATTGTTAATTTAGTGCCACGCTTAAAAATTTTAAGAAAAAAATTATTCAAATTTTTACTTGATTTCTTTGTGCGTTTTCAAAATTAAGCATAATCTTTATTTATAAAAATTATAGGAATTCAAAAGATGTATCTTTTCATAGTTCCTTTCTTTTTTATTTTTTATTTAAAAATAGTAACAATCTCTCGAAAAAGAATAAAAGTTTAAAGCAAAATAAAAATAAAATATAAAAAAAATAGGGTACTAATATTTATTGTGCTTAGATACATGTGACTAAGCTTGAATAAATATATTAGTGTTGAAGGTTCTTGACCGAAGGAAGATAGTAGTCATTAATTTGATCTTGGAACTATTTCTTATGAATCGGTCATTCACACAATACACACAATAAGAGGTAACAGAATCTTTAAAGCGGGTGTGCGCTATTATGATGATGCGCAGTACCTTAATTCTCATGGAGTAACTAGGAAACTAGCTCGGTATTCCGGTCACGGCCTCACAATACTCTCATTTATGTGATGTCTCCAAGGGTATCTAGGTGCGAATGACACCCCAACAAATTATGTTTCGACGTCATTAAGAGTTTAAACTCATCTTAACATCATCTATAGAGTACAAGTCAACATCAGAGGGATGAAGAGATAATTAAAGAAGTACTCTCCAGATCAAATCAAGAGTTTCGTTCTTCCCATTGAAACTTCTATCATGAAATCTCCAGTCAATGAAGTTGGGTATCCACTTTTGTGATATTCATATGAGCTTTAGTCTCATTCCCCTCGATGCAATATTGACCAAGGATTTATTAAGACCTTTAGTCAAAATATCTGTCAAATTTTGATTTGAACATACAAACAATAAAGCAATGTTGTCATTGTCTTTATGATCTTTGATATATACATATCTCATTTATAGATGTCTATTCATTTTCTTGTTGCAACTTTCTTGTTCTAACAAATCTAATAGAGATTTGTTAGTCACAATGTAAAGTGATAGCAGATACGAGTTTTTGTGCACAAGTTAATTCAAAGATAAAATCTTTGATTCATTCTGCTTCTTTAGAAGCAGTATCCAAGGCTATCATCTCGGAATCCATTGTGCTTCTAGCAATAACGGTTTGCTTAATTGATCCAAGTGCACGTCAATGATCTTGGTCTGGATTACTAGTATATTTACTTAATCTTGACACAGCATATGAAATATCAGGTCTACTACGATTAGAATATAAAATAATGAACCAATAATTTGAGCGTATTTTTGTTATAAAAAAGGTTTATCATTAGTTTTCGTCAAGTGTAAGTTTGAATCAAAAAGTGTATAAACATGATTCTCATCAAAAAGTTTAAATTTCTTCAACATCTTTTCAATAGCATGAGACAAGGTCAAGGCAATACCATTATTGTTTCTAATTATTTTCATGCCAAGAATAAATTCAGCAGGACCAAAGTCTTTCATGTCAAAATGTGAACACAAATATTTTTTGACAATATCAATAGCATTAAGAGAAGAACTAAACAATAAAATGTCATCAACATATAAACACAAAATGACATACTCATTGTCAAAACATTTATAATAAATACATTTATCAGATCTATTGACAATAAAACCAAAGTTTAACATGATCTGATTAAATTTTAGATGTCATTGTTTAGGAGCTTGTTTAAGTCCGTAAAGGGATTTAACTAGTTTACAAACCTTATGTTCTTGTCCTTTGACAATAAAACCTTCGGGTTGTTCCATATATATTTCTTCTTCTAAATCACCATTTAGAAAGGCAGTTCTAACATCCATTTGATGAATTAATAAATTGTGAATGACAGCATAAGTAATTAAAATGCGCATAGTAGTAATACGAGCAACTGGAGCATAAGTATCGGAAAAATCAATGCCTTTTCGTTGGTTAAAACCTTTAGCTACTAGTCTAGCTTTATATCTATCTATTGATCCATCAACTTTTAATTTTCTCTTGAATATCCACTTACAACCTATAGCCTTACAACCAGGTGGTAAATCTGTAATTATCCAAGTCTTATTAACTAATATCGAATCTATTTTCCCTTGTACAGCCTCTTTCCAAAAAGGAGCTTCAGTAGATGTCATAGCTTCAACATATGTTGAAGGCTCTCCTTCTACAACATAAGCAAAGAAATCTTCTCCAAAATTCTTTTCTTTTCTAATTCTTTTGTTTTTCCTTATTTCTGATTCCTGTAAAGATATACTTATTTCTATGGATGTGCTAGGATCAGTATTATTGCTAAATAATGGCAGCAAGACAACTTTGTCTTTAAAAGGAAAAATAGTTTCGAAGAACTGGCATCCTTAGAATCTTTTTTTTTTTTTGGTTCAGGTATGGAAACCTTAGCAAGACAACCCAAAACCTTAAAATAATCAATTCTGAGAGATCTACCAAACCAAAGTTCATAAGGTGTATTTGTTCCAAGTTTCTGAGGTATTCGATTCAAAATATAACATGCAGTAAGGAGTGCTTCCCCCACAAATTTTCAGGAACCCCTGATCTTATTATCATGGAATTAATCATGTCAATTAAGGTCCTATTTTTACGTTCTGCTACACCATTTGACTATGGCGAATATGGAGCAGTTACTTCATGTTTAATACCATGTTCTTCACAAAACAAAGTAAATAAATAAGAAGTATACTCACCCCTACGATCAGATCTTATAATTTTGATCTTTTTCTCTCTTTGATTTTCTGCCTCAGGTTTGTAAATTTTGAATTTATTCAATACCTCATCTTTAGTTTCAATAAATAAACATAACAATATTTTGAAAAATCATCACAAACATCTAAATGTACTAATTCTAATAAATCTGAATTTCTAAGCACTTCTTTATATGGTTTTTTTGTTTGCTTTGCACTTGCACAAATTTCACATTTTTTAGAGAAATTAATTTTCTGGTTTGGTACTAAGTGCAAATTCATCATATGATGTAAAGTACGATAATTTACATGTCCTAATCTATCATGTCATAAATCAGAAAGTTCAACATTTAACACAACAGAAGATGATATTTCATTGCTAAATGAATTAAATGACATTACATTCAACTTAAATAAACCATTAGACAGATAACCCTTCCCAATAAACATTTTTCCTTTACTAATAACTAATTGTTTACAATCAAACATAAGACGATAATCCAAATTACAAAGTAATGATCCACTGACTAAATTTGTTTTAATATTTAGAATAAAAAACACATCCTTCAATGTGATAGTTTTGCTAGAAGACATTTTTAATATAACTTTGTCAATTCCATTAATAGACATAGTTGTTTGATTTCCTAGTGTTACACTTTCTCCATGTTTATCTTGAAAGGTGGCAAACCAGGAGATATCATAACATACATGAGCATTTGCCCCTGTATCAATCCACCAATCCAAATTTGAGGAAGTAACATTCACAACATGTTCTGGAACAAATCTTATTTTGGATTTTCTATCAAGTACATTGACTTGAGGATTTCTATTTTTACAATGATAATCAATTTCACTATCAGTGAAGTTTTTGGTTTTGACAATCTTAGATGAAGTTTCCACACAAATAGAGTCATCAGAATCTAGAACAGAAAGCATAGAATAAGAGGATGCAGAAGGCATAGAGGAGGAGGATGCAGAAGGTGTTATATAAAAATTACAGAAACAAGACCCAAGAAAGCAAGCCAATATTTGACTTGAGTTTGCCAAGTTTTAAAGCCATTAGTATCATCAAATTTTTCTGATTTAATAGTCAATGAATCATCACTTGATGCCATGGGAATAAACATACAGAATCTAAAAATTCAGAAATAATTTACACTCAATTTACAAACAATGCAAATAAGTAATACGTTCTTAGAATGTTATATCAATCAATAAAAAATTATCATAGAACATGAATAAATATAGAATTCATGAATCAAACAATTTGCCAAAAAATAAATATGATAGAAAAAGAAAGAAGTTTAAACGATTGACCTGTTGAAATGAGGCACGTAAACAGGTACGCTGCTCTAAGAACGTATTACCTCTGTCTGTGTCGGATTTCCTGGCCAACTATACGTCCCCAAGGTACAACACTTCTCGGCCCATCCGAATTCTCGATCAGCATGAATCACAAGAATATTTTCATTGATCTTGTTGCTAACTTAGTGCCCGAAAGAAAGAACAAGAGAAGACAAAACCATCCAACAAAAGCTTTAAGAAGGAAATCACTCATATTTTCACTTGATTTCTTTTTGTGTTTTCAAAGTGAAGCATGATCTCTATTTATAGGAATTCAAAAGGTGCATCTTTTCATGAAATGACAGTTGTAAAAATGAAAGATTGCACTTGACATCTTTCTGCGTGTAAAATATGAATTGCATGCTTTCATAATAACTAACTTTTATTTTCTTTCTTTTTTATTTTTTATTTAAAAACAGTAACATTATCTGCCTCTCTCTTTCTCTCACACTATCAAATGTCAGTGTATACTCCGTGTGGAGTAGAACACTTTAATATAGGGGTTATTTTTTCCCTCTCTCTCTCTCTCTCTCTTTATATTCTTTTTCGTGTTATATTTAAAATTTATTTTAAAATTATAAATTTATAAATGCTAGTTTTAAGTTTTAATCTTTGAATTTGTTTCCTAACGAAAATAAATAATTTATTAAATTTATTTTAGAATTGTGAAGAAGTAATCTCCCTCTTTCAATAAAAAAATAACAAATTTATTTTATACTTATGAAAAAGTCCTCTCTCTCTCAATTCTTTTCCGTTGTTTAATAATAAATTTATAATGTTAGTTTGATTTTAATCTTTGAATTTATTATGCGATTGGCAATTAAATATTTTATCAATTTATTTTTTCATTTATAAATATAAAAAAGTAATCATTTTGATATAATAAAAAAATTCAAATAAGTTTTGAATATCATAATTATTTTTTTATTTTTTATATTAAACAAATAAAGGTTAAAATAATGATCTTTATAATTATTAAAAAATTATGAAAAAGTCATCTCTCTCTTCAATAAAAAAATATCAAATTTATTCTAGAATTATGAAGAAGTCCTCTCTCTCTCTCTCTCAATTTTTTTCGTGTTTAATAATAAATTCATAATTGATAATTTTAATCTTTGAATTTATTTCTGTGATTGACAACTAAATATTATCAATTTATTTTTTGTTGTAATGAAAAAGTAAAATTTTCAATTTTAATATAATAAAAAAAATTAAATAATTTTGAATATCATAATCATATTTAAATTTTATATTAAAAATTAAAGGTTAAATAATGATATTTATAATTATTAAAAGAAATTATACCGGTAATTTAGACAATTTTGTGGAAGAATCCAACTGACAAAGAGATAAGTTTAAAGAGTAAAATTTCTAAAATAATTTAATTATAATGTGATTCAAATATTACCTGTTCTCAGGCTTCATCCAAGAAAAATAAAACAATATTCTCAAACAATTGATTGAAAACCAGAACTAGATTGTATAACCATCAAGCAAGCTTCAATTCTAAATATGATACTAATAGTTCTTTGCTTATTAGCCAAAACTGATATAAAATGTCGAGCAGAAGAATGAGAAAAAACTAAAAACATCAAGAAAACATAATTTTTCTTAAGGCCCATTTGGTTAGGAAATAAAATTAAAATTAAGATGAGTTATTTATTCTTGATGTGTTCTGGACTACAATGATTCAGTGAATTAAAGGTCATTTAATTATCTTCTGAATTAAAAAAATAATCTAAAGATAGTTCCATTCCAAGCAAAAGGGGCCAAATATTTTCTAGGTAGAAGGATAATAAAGTCGGCAAAGTGCATACACGGCCAAGAATCGACCAACTCCTCAAAGGTAATATAACATAGAAGTGTCTAATACATACCAAAGATTATTTATTACGTATGCGATTTGCAATATGGAAAAAGTTAATTAAAATAATTTGATTAGTTATGTTTTGGTAACAAAAATATTAGTCTACCCACACAGGTCATTGTATTAGGTATTCTGCTAGTGCAATTTCTTAACATCGAAGAAAAGAAACTAACATCTAATAAACTGGTACAACTTTTCTGTTTTTTTTATTTATTTTGTCTTTCCCTTCCCGCTACCCAAACACCTCTTAATGCTCAAGTTGGGTTCTAATACATTTATAATAACTAGTTTATGTTATTTTGTTACATATAATATTTTTTAGAAAATTATATTTTATCATGATAATGAAGAACGAATATTAAATAATTTATAGTATTATATCATCTAACCTATAAATTCTATTTTCAAAATGCATATTTCAAATGACTCGAAACTCTATCCATTGCTTAAAATACTCAACTTTTAAGTTACAAGCTCTATCCACTACTTAAAATACTTAAAAGTTCAGTTACCAGCCAGTGTAATTGTTCTGGGCTCAAGATAGGCGAATAACAGGACACTAAAGTAAAAACATTTGGTACTGTTTTCTTTGAAATCATTGCCGTCTGAAGACTAATTCTGGATTAATACCCATTAAAAATTATAAGCATTGTTGATAACAATGCAGTTCTAGAATATGCTTAACCAGCTGCAGCAAGAAACGATTGAGGAACCAAACAACAAGAGTGATAAACAAGAATAAGATGCCTCACTAACCGACATCAGACTGTTTTCCAAGTTAGGTTTTCAACACCGAACTGAATCTCGAAATCAGAAAGGCATTTATAGGATTACATAGCTCGCGCATCTAACATATGGGTTTGGATGAACTTACGTGTTCTTAACAGAATTTCACTGGTAGACCTAAATCTAATAGAGAACAGATCATCACATAACTTTACAGCAACTGGTATCCATCCCGGCTATATTGAACATTTCGAGGAATTTGAGGTCTTGTCTTAAACGGTCATCTTGAATGATCGGCAGTTGAGTGAGAGTTCGCAACATCTCAGTTAACTTTCAAGACGAGCAATAGAATGATTCTTCATATTACTAACCTTTTGCACCCTGATGAAGTGCAATTCAGGAGTTACAGCATATGTCAAGAATGAGAACATATACAGATTCAGTACTGACATCATGGGGTGTACCATAAATTAGTACAACCTAAAACAGGCTGTTGATGCAGAAACAATTAATGGAACAAAAAGAAACGCTACAAAACTTTCCCTCAAAATGAAAATGCTACAAAATAAATGCTCAATAATAGGTAAGAGGTAGTGTCATCATACAAAATAAATGGCTTCAAGGTAATTCAAGACAATGCATAAAGGATTAAGATTGTTAAAGGTGATATTTGACTACTTTTTTGGAAAAAGTGAGCAGAATTTGGTACCTAAAGTAATGAAAAAACTCGTAAATGGCCCGCACAGAAATAAAATGTGAGAAGATACTTTGATGTTATGCACACCAGCCAAATTTGTCAAGTAAAATATAGATATAACATGTCAATATGGTTAAGATTAAATTAGAGATTCAATCAAATCCTATAGTGGATTAAATCTAGGGTTATTTCCTCTAACACCTCCTGTACTATAACTTTTTTCCGCGACTAACCCCAAACTAAAATTTTACCAATTTTAGTCCCTAAACTATTTTTGCTTTGACATTTTAGTCCTCTGTCAATTTTTTGTTAAAGTTAATTTTTTAGATATGTTAAATGACACTTGTACCCTTACGTAAAAGTTTAAAATATTTTTTATCTTTTATTATTTATTAGTTTAAAACACATACCCTTTTGCTAATCCTTTTTTAGATTAACAAATAATTAATAAAAGATAAAAATTGCTTTAAACTTTAACATAAGGGTACAAATGTCATTTAACAAAGATAAAATTTTAACTTCAATAGAAAAAGTAATAAAATCAAACGTTAGGACCAAAATGTCAAAACGGGAATAGTTTAGGGACTAAAATTGGTAAAATTATAGTTTGGGGTTATTTGTGGAAAAAAGTTATAGTACAAGGGGTGTTAGCGGAAATAACCCATAAATCTATTCTCCAATGACATTCAAGTGAATCCATGAATTTGAACACACTACACTCACCGGTATACAAACCAGTTACAATAGCAATTGGCACTGTTTAACAACTTATTGTATCTTTAAATTTCTGTAACCCGAAGCTCATCGATGTTTCTGATCACCTCACATTTTGATGGGACACTCACTGCAGGATGCATGTCAGTCAATGCAGAACATGTGGCAGATTGTTTCATCTCTCTAGTCATGAAGTGTCATTTGTCCACACCAGTTGTCTTTACCTCTAAACAAAATAAATTTGTTTTTTTCTTACTTTGAGCAGTATGGCTAACAAACTAAGAATGTTAATATATTTCTTTCCGCTCTCAGGATTCAACTTGCAGGTTGTTTTTTGTCGGTCCTAAGCATGTCAAGTCACTTTCATTTGAAATAATATAGCAAGATGAGGTGTTAAAAAAACCAGCATTTGAAAATAATATAGCAAGATGAGGTGTTAAAAATAACCAAGAAGAACCCAACATAGAGTATGATAAGGTATTTGGATCAAACCAACAGTCTGGCAACGTGTTTTCTTTTTTTCTTTTTTTGTAGAAGATTATGGCAACAAAAGTTCAATCATAGTTAAAAAAAAATCATCAAAATTTTAGCAGAAAATCAGTGACCCAGGGTTCCCTTTTGTTCTTAGTACTTTCAAGTCCCAAGGCTATAAAATATTAAACCAGAGACTGCTTAAAATGTGTGCAAAAATTAAAAGTTAATACTCCAAAGAAAAAGATGTCTGACATCCATATGGATGTACATATGTCAACTAGTGAACCAATGTGATGTAAATCACTCTTGAATTTTGGAAAATATGAATGAGGTGAGATTCCCAAAAGACAACTGACAGATATTTGAAAAATATTTTTTTTGAAATTTTGATATTCGAAAAAGATATAGTTAAAAGAACTCATTCTGGCCGTTATTTTTAGCAGCTACCAATTCTATTAAAATGTCCATGACGATAGTTAATATATTACCTTCCTAGGAGGAGTTCCTGGTTTCATTAACCCCAGCTTTCCTTTCTTATCAGCTGGTTTAAGGATCTGAAATGAACAAGTTAAAGTGTCATCGACACTCATCATAGCGCCTGCATTGTCAAACTCCCCACAGTAATTAGGGGCAGAAAATATAGTAACCAGCTGACGCTTTGCAAAGAACTCGTAGCCATCTTCCACCACCTGATCATACAAAGTAAAGTTGTCAGGACTGGACCGGACGGCAACCCAAATATGTCTCCAGTTTAGGTCGGATCGGTCAAACCGATTGAATCATTAGGTCGGACCAATAGCAATTAATAAAAGATTAAATCAAATTACTTATTGATATATATTAATAATTTTTAAACATAATAATGACAACAAAAAATATAGTTAAATCAAATTTATTTCTAATTAAATTCAATTTATGATGTTCTTTATTCATTTAAGATTTATATTGTCATAATCATGATTATGATTTAGATTTTAATATTGTCATGATATCTAATTTAAGTTTTTAATATAATAGATTCATGAAATCATGTATTTAATAAAAAAGTTATTTATAATTACATTCATGTAATGCAAAAAAAATAGCTCATATGGTTGATGCTAAGAAAATGAGGGAAAAAATAATCCAACATTGATGACAGAGGAAGACAAAATAGTGAGTGAGTATTAAATGAAGAAAATGAAGACAAATCCAAATAGTCCCACATGGATAGCATCAAGAGATGAGGATAAAGAAGTGGGTATTAAATAGGAAGGAGGCCCATAGGTGAAACATATTTTATTAAAAATTTTAACCGGTTCATATGAACCAGCTGGCCAGTTTTGACCAGTTTTGATAGGCCCAATATGGTTTAAAATCATTGCCGGTTTAGGAGTGAACCACAATCCATTTTAATGAGCAGTCGACAGTTGAACCGATTCGACTGCCCGATCCAATCCAGCCTTAACAACATTGATAGAGTAATAGATCAACTATAAGACTTCTAGTTTTAGTCATAAGTACATGTGAGAACATGATTATGCCCTCACATCTTGTACATATAGAACAAAAGAAAATAAAGATGCAACTACCTGAGAATAGGAATAACATAACTTTTTTTTTAGAAGAAGGAATAACATAACTAATAAGCTTTACCCAAATATTATGAGGCAGACAAAAGGATTGACTATATAATGATAGTGATGCATTTTATTTCTGAATGTAATATAAATATATATATATATATATATATATATATATATATTTGAGGGGTACAACATATACACACGCATACATATGTTTGTCATATACTTCTAAGGTGTCCCTTAAAAGATATCATATGACCAATCTAGTGAATAAAATTGACATGTCAAAAGATAGCATTCAAGGTTACATTTGCAAACAAAAACAAGAGAGCACTAACCTGGTGGGCCCTACAGATAAGATCTAGGTCATGCTTCTGAAGAAATTCAACTACTGTGTCAGGCCCAAAGGTATAAGAGACACCCCTATCATTTTCTCCCCAACCTTCAATTTCTTTGTCAGGATCAGACCATAGCAGGTCACAGAGAAGACCTTGATCTGGAACATCTATTGGCCGAGCAATATTTCTGATTTGATCCAAGTTTTTGAGATCAGGAGATAGACCACCATGCATGCAAAGTATCTTCTCATCGATCAATGCAGCAACAGGAAGGCAGTTAAAACAATCCGTAAAGACCTTCCATAGACGAACATTATATCTTCTCTTGCATTCATCGTAGAAACCATATATACGGTTGATAGAAGCACATTCATGATTACCCCTTAGGAGAAAGAAATTCTCTGGGTATTTAATCTTGAAAGCAAGAAGTAGACATATAGTCTCTATACTCTGCTTACCACGATCAACATAGTCCCCCAGGAACAAATAGTTTGCCTGTGGAGGAAAACCGCCATATTCAAAAAGCCGAAGAAGATCAGTATACTGACCATGGATATCTCCTGTAATGAAAATGTAATAGTTCCAGATCTGTCATAATGAAATCTTTAGACAACAAAACAGAAAGAAGTTAAGAACTACGCAAACAAATAGTAAGTTCAGAGAAGGCAATTTCATTTCTTCATCAGAGTTCATCACGGGCATGATAAATAAAGTATGTCAATGTCCACATGTATGGGTGAAGCGTCCAGGATATACCAGCGGTCCGGGCTCAACCTTACTCGAATTTTCAGAATTTTGTCATAGACCAGTTTAAAACTGGGACTGAGTGAAACAAATTTTTGTGACAGTCTGAAGTCGGGTAAAGACAAGAACACATTAAATTCTGGGTTGTCCCATTCAAACCTATTTTCATTACTTCTTCTATTTAATATGCTTTTAAAAAGGTTATTTGAGTTTCTTTTTGGTCAATTTACACATTTTTAATTTCTTTTATATGGTGCACACACACATTACCTGACAAGTGACAATCCATGTGAGACAAGTAATGTAAGTTTGTCATTTCTCTTCAATGACAAGTCACATTGATGTGTTCTCTTTTCCCTCTCTTCCTCATAGATATACTTTCTTTGGTCATTTCTTCTTTATTTTCCTCTTCCAATCTCGGCCATCTTGTTTTCTTTCTCTTTCTTCCTCCTTTTTATCTACATTCTTCTTTTCCTTTCTCCTCTTCCTCCTCTCCAATCCCCATACTCGATAACTCATGATTTCCATCACTGGAATGCCAGCCTCCAGCCTGTGCAATCTGACCAGGATTGCTGTCGCCTCCTTCAATCTCAACCATCTTGTTTTCTTTCTCTTTTTTCGTCCTGTTTGATCTACATTCTTCTTTTCCTTTCTCCCCTTCCTCCTCTCCAGTCTCCATACTCGACAACTCATGATTTCCATCACAGGAATGCCAGCCTTCCAGCCTGTGTAATCAGACCAGGATTGTCACCACCCCCAAGGATCTCCACTTGCGACGACCCAAGTTTCAACACAGGTGTCCTGTTTTGTTCCGACACCCGCTGTGACTCAAACAGCTTTTTGCCATACAGCTAAAAATTGGGATGGGATCGAGATAAACAAAATCCCAACTAGGTTTGTGACCACTCCTATTTGCTTGTTAGCAGTACTTCACAAAAGACAAAAAATAATAAAACATAGAACTTCAAACATTTTTTACGAAATAAAATAGCCGACAATTTGTCATCCATCCGCTTTATTGAATTACCAAAGCTTTACAAAATTCCATGTACAATTATTAAGGAGGGATTTTTTTTAGGGGGACATGGGAGGAAATTATGCATAAATAATGTTTCATAAACAAACTTTCCCTTCGTGAACATTAAACTAAAGAACGGTACCTCAGATGTAACCAAGAGAATGTTGAAGCAAGCTTACAATAAATTTAATTCAAATAAAAGAAGTGAAATTGCTCCTATGTAGGCATAGACAATAAATAAACAGGACACATCGACATAAATATTAATTGCTAAATTCACTATTTATTCAGCATGGAACAAGCCATACTAAGAGAAGAACAAGAAACACCAAATGGGACATCATCTTCAAAAGATCAACAATCTGAAAATTTATGAAACATCTTCCAAGTACAAGAAGTGTAATAAATTATTCAAGCATCCAGGAAGACATATAAAACATTGTGACTCCAACAAGAAGATTGCTTAATTGTCTTTATACGCATTTCGACACTCACAGAAAAAGCAGCACGCAAATTCATTATAGTTCATAATGGCCATGACATAAAGTAGTTCAAAAAGACTCAATTTACAATTATCTTTTCCTTTTGCAATCAAGGATATGCCATATAAAGCATCAAGGCATCCATAGAGTCAATGACTAGTTATACATTGTGAAACATTATTTAACAAGAAAAAAAAATGTTAAATTTATTCAACAGTAAAAAATATCAATCCAAATAACATGATGATAGTCAAGGCAACTATGTTCCAGATTATAAGATTAAGACCAAGTCCCAAACCAATTACGATTTAGGCTGATAGGCAATGTCACAGAAACACACTTTTGCATCTCATTAAAATCCAACAGGGAAAAGAAAGATTCAGGTAACTATTTTTCATAGTAAGAGATTAAAACAGCATCCCAAAACAGTAACTCTTTAAAATCGCCAGGAGGTGATAAAGAATTGCATCACTGCATCTCACCAAAATTTAATAAAAGAAGGAAGAAAGGGCATAGTTTACTAACGCCGAAATTCACAAAATATCCAAACACAAAAAGAAAAACCAAAGAAAGACTATCATTGCAATACAACCATAATTCAGCAAGTAATAAAAGGAAAAATAAATAAAGTTTGCTCTTTCCAACTGATATGATCAATCAAGTAAAAGTTCAATGTAGAACAGCCATTTAGAAATCCTAATGACATGTGATTTCAAGTACTTGTTACATAAGAAACACCAGGACATCGCAAGCATTTGATTCCAAGGGGGCTCACCGGCCAAGGGCGATACAAAGAGAAAATTAGTACATAGTTGTCAGCCACCACCGAAGATTAAAGCAAAGGTGTTGAGCGTGGAGATAATGACGCAAGCCTCTTTATGCCACTATTCCAAAGCATCCTCAAAGAAGGAAGTCAAAAAGTGGGCTCTCAAGTCTTTTCGATCAGGAATAAAAGTTTCTACTTTAGCAATCTTCACAAAGGCTCCAAACGCGTCAGGCAAACGGAATCACACACAAGCACACACACAGCACTCTAATCACCATGATCGAACCAAAAAGCAAAGGCAGTTGATAAGAAAAGATTAAGTTTTTCCAGGAGCAGAACAACTTCGTATGCGAGGAATACAACAAACAGAACATAAATCTTACCGCAAATCTTGATGGGCGCTTCGAGCTCCAGCAAGTTGGGCTGCCCGACAAATATCTCCTTGGAGGCGACGCACAGCTGCCGGATCTCAGCCTCGCTCAGCTGCACCTGCCGCGCCGTCCGCCCGTTCTTCGCGTTCAGGAGTCGCTGTATGACTCCATCCAACACCTGCGCATCCATCGGCATCTCCTCCGCCCCCGGGCGAACCCTCCCCTCAAAAACCCTAGTTTTCCGCTGCTCCGACCGACGGCGAGGAACGGATCGAGGAAGAAAGGGAACAGGGATCGCAACTTCGGAGAGCCTTTGGATCGCAACCCTTGAGGGTTCTTTTTTACTTTCTCTTTCCTCCGGGCGGAGAGAGAAAGCTTTTGGTGGTCGCAGGCGTTTGGGTCGTATTCGAGGGTTTTTGAGGGCCGGAGACGAACAACGAGAGGCGGGCGGAAGGGGGGCGGGGAGGAGAGAGAAAGAGGCGACTGTGACCTTTTTATTCGCACTCTTCTCTTACCTTTTTTATTATTTGAATTTACGTTTTTACCCTTGGTACCTTTCTGCGTAAACAGGGAATAAATATCTGGCTCCGTTGAGTGATCTGAACCATTGGTTCTGGGATCAAGGGCCCTCAGTTGATACTTGGGGGATTGTGTCCGTACCGTATTTATGCGTATTGCTCCCTGGTATAATTAATTATGCATCAGAATAAAATAAAAATCAAGAGGTGATGATTCTTTGGCTGATTATACTTTCCTTCCTTTCCTGAAATTTTGTTATTTCAGTCAAAGTTTCCATCTACTTTATTTTCTTTATTATTTCTTTTCGCCAGATTTAAATGTTAGTTAATATGGGAAAAAGTATTTCTCTATTAAATTAGTACTTATACATAAACTTTGCTTCAACTGGATTCAAAGGAATTAGTTGCTGAGGGAGGGGCTAAGTTTCCAAAATTGAAGTTGGAGAAATGAGAAAAAGGAGAAAGAGAGATAAAATGTACATTGAGAATATTATATTTTGCATAAAAAATTCAAATAATATTAAATGTACTTAGATTTACATATTCATATCTACGAAATAGGCATGATGGGCATCAATATTATGTATGAAATGTATTAGATATATATTGAATGCTTATAAAAAAGAATAAAAAATAGTTCAAAGAGGATTACTTTTTTGACTATTTGACATATTGGTCGACTATTCAAATTAAATTGATTGATCCATGATGATCGTCGTCTATAAGGTGGATTGAATCTATCAATGACATTTGAACATTATTCTACTAGTTTTGTTCATCCAAAACCTAATAACCAAAATATGAAACTTTATGGCATCGTTTTGATTGATCGCTCAAGATAGTTTTGGACGACTAGAATAAGTTCCAATTGATTGATCAATAATCTGTTGGATAACCATTAAGCACCAAACATCAAATTGATAGGTCGGTCCATGTGTATTATTGCTTATTTTTAACATTTTATGTTATAACGCAAATTTGAGACAATGTTACATCTTCACATAGATGTTGATATGCATGTTAGGATAAAAACATTGTTTATCATGTTTTGCATAATTATAATTGGAGATGAAGTCCACACTAACAATAGTATGTAAGCACTCGAGAAAAAGAAGTCAACACTAAAAATAGTTCATGAATTACCTATGTGTGATGTGCAAGACCTTATTGCTTAACTAGTCAAATATGACGAAAAGTGTCATGATCTTTCAATCAACACGATAACAAATATTATATGGCCAAAGGAATGTACAAATTAAACTCCGAATACATAATATAATGGAACTAAAGAAAGTAAAGGTGCCAAGATCATATGAAAGAGAAAAAGAAAAGAAAAACAACCAAAGATGCCAAATACATGAATAAGCACACATGTTTGTAATACAAATGTTCTTTTTTGATAGAAAAGTGTTATGCAAATGGTTTGCGATGCAAAGTGAATCTTGTTCATGT
This sequence comes from Pontederia paniculata, assembly GCA_001647135.1. Classification (NCBI taxonomy): domain Eukaryota; kingdom Viridiplantae; phylum Streptophyta; class Magnoliopsida; order Commelinales; family Pontederiaceae; genus Pontederia; species Pontederia paniculata. The sequence continues at coordinate 10,661 of LTAE01003944.1, read as the reverse complement.
CATGTAACTAGTTAAAAATGCATAAATGTTATAAACATACAAATGATAAGTGAGACACAACAATATAAATGATGTATCATAAGGTGCATGTTATAACAAATTTACACTTATGCATTGAGCTCAAGTGTGGTCATGTTAAAGTAAAGTTGTAAAGTACTTAAATAACATGTTAAGTTCAAATATTAATTATGATATGTAACTAATAAATTATATATGTTGCTAGATGCATTTGACCTTTGATACAACTCATTGGATATTCTCACTTTCTCTAAGATCCTATAGGTAGAATAATTATGGTGGCATTAATGTGGATGAACATGGATTAGCTTTAGATTTATATTGTCCTTTGTTCAACTTATAGTATATCTATCAATATGAGATTCATTTGGTCTATAATAGTGTTTAATATATGATTTTAAGTTTGCGAACTTATGTTAAGTTTAAGCAAGATGTTTAGTACCATTTTGATTATGAGGAAACCCCGACCCCTTTGAGGGATTTTGTTAAATGATAGTATTTAAGAACTATTAATTAAGCTTTGTTTCAACATGAAAAGCTTAAATTTATGTCAAGTTTTAGTGTTTTCTCTATAATGATGATGTGAAGTTTTATCCTTATGATGCATACATGGACTACTTTCATTGAGCGTCAAATATCAAATTTAATTGTGAGTTAGGATGCATTTGTGGAGCATTTAATTTTAAGCTCGAGTTAAATGAAAAAATAAATAAATCTTTATATCAACAATAGTATTTTTATTAATTAAATTAAATTATTAATATTGAATGTTTCTCAATACAATGAGAGAGCGGTTCATTTTTTTCCTCTCTCTTTTGTGTTCCTTTTTTTTCGTCTTTTTCTCTTATTCTTATTCCCCGCTTCTATTTTAGTGTATTTCTTTATCACTTGTATTCTCTAATTTTTTATTATTCACACAAAGATATATATATATATATATATATATATATATATATATTCCTCCTATTTTTTAAAATATTTCCTTAAACTTTCGTTACACTATAAAATGAACCAATCTATTTTTTTATCAANATATATATATATATATATATATATATATATATATATTCCTCCTATTTTTTAAAATATTTCCTTAAACTTTCGTTACACTATAAAATGAACCAATCTATTTTTTTATCAAATAGACTGATCCATATGCCTACTTACATTTTAGTTTCCTATCAATTTTAATTTATTAAATGATTATTTTGTGATTTTATCTCTTATCATATTGAAAGCTATCTTAGAAAACGGAAGGGAAGATGCCCCATTCCTCACATTCTTTTGTTTTATAAATTTAGTAAACTAAAAATGACATGATACCAAACAAGATTTAGACATTGGACTAATTGATTCAATAAAAAAATAAAATTATACTTTAATGTTCTTATATATTAGGTTAAAATTAGAAATTAGTGAAATATCAAGATGATCTGATTTGATTAGGGTATAAAGAAGAGGATAGATGTTTATCTCTTACTTTGATTTTGTTCGTTGAAAATATTTTTCATAAAATGTTTTCTTGTGCTCAACATTATGAAAATCTTGGTCAATATATTTTCTGATTGACTAAAAAGTTGTATCAAATTTTTGGAAAATATTTTCCCTTTTAAATAGGGCAATACATTTTCCCATCTCATCTAGACCAATAATATATGTATTAAAATTAATTAGTATGTAATAGTTTCTCTTGTAATTTATTTATAATAAAGCAAGTGACTCTATACATCAAAATATTCAAAAGTAGCATTGCCATTAAATTGAGGAATTATTGAAACCAAACAAACTCATGTAAGACAAACTAAGCTAATCTTTTGAAGAGGATGTATGAGTTAATGAGTAAACTAAGAGAATTGATGGTGAAGACTTCAAGAATGATTGCAATATCATATGGAAGACCACCATGTCATTAAAGATTAAAATACTTATATTGTTGTTATGTCGTGAGAGACTCTCTACTAAATGTTACATATTACGAAGGCAATCGTCAAAGGAGCTTCATGCACCTTTTGTGGTTATTACGCTTGAAGATATGAACCATCTATCTTTTTTTTTGAATATTAGGTGGTTTAAGGAGTATAAGCAACATCAAAATGTTAGTGGATCAAAATTGATTAACCTTCATTTATATTTGGTGACAGACAACATACTATTATTTTCCTTATTATTTGTAGGTGTGGATTCAACATTAACGTTGTTATCTTCATAATGAGACAAGTGTTATGTAAATAGTATTTTTTTTATTGCATGTCCTTAATTTGACCACTATAAGGATGAGAGATGACTACAATGAACACTTGTATATTTAAAAGTAATGTAACTTAATTTTTACATATCAATAAAATAAGATGACTACAACCTACAACCATCCTTTCTTGACTAAAAATACTCATAAAGTTGAGAAAATAAAATGTGAACTCATCTTTAGAGGACTTCTAACATATTTCTGTGGAAGTATAAAGATTAAAACATCATAAATTCAATATAAAAAGTTGCTCATTCCTTGTTCAACTCCTGTTACTTTTTCTATTTTATATCTCACATTTTAGAACACATCTCTCATATTCTTTTTCATGTTGATATGGTCTCTCTATGGTAGTACCATAATTTAAACTAATTAATTTGATAATAATAATTTGTCAAAGTCATCAAATTTATTTGACCTTATAAATCATTTGGACTTAAATGATATATGTGATTATGGGGTCATTAAGTCATTTTATGACTTGAATGTTAGATGTGATTGTGGTGCCATAATACATTATATAATTTTATAAAAACATATTATTTATTGATTTCATGGGAAGATCCTCGAAATTTCGTTTCTCGTCCGGTGGATCTGACTTATAGTCTTTCATCCATTATGAGTTACTTTTCACTTGCACCCTTAGTTAAGGAATTACTAGCTTATCTACATTGAACAAATTTTGTTATGATTATTTTCTATAACTTTTTATTTATCCAATTACATTTGTACCATTTGTTATTTAAGGAAAAGAGTTAACTTTTTTAAAAATTGTTTGGTTTTTCAAATGGAAAAAAAGTAAACTTGTATTTTTTTTCATTGACAACTCATAATTCGGTGTTTAGATGCGAGTGAAATAAAAGATCATGATCAAATTTTGCGACTTCAATAATGGTTAATAGTTTTCATCAACTATAGTACACAGCCCCACTATCCAACTGTGTCAATCAAATTTGATTGGTAAACATGTAATTTGATAAATAGAAAAATAATCATTATAAAAGTATACTTTAGAGTAAAGAAAAAACTTTGATGTTTCATAAGTGATAAGTTGGCAATTCTATGGTTTCACTATGATTAAAAACTCATAATATAAGAGTGATAAATATAAATCCTTCATAACCTTTGTACATTATATACATGTGGTACGAGAGTGCATTACCTGTAAGAAGAAAATGAGGATGTACTCATGAACCTTTAGGCAACTAGTGAGTTCGATGATAATTGTAGTATTTTTAATAATTAAATGATGTTGTTGTTTAATTTATATTAGTTTAAAGATCATGATTTATTTTTAATTAAACAAGTTTTGATGCACCAAATTAATTTTTTGAGTGATATTGGGACAAACTTTGTTCTTCCAAAGCCTCCTTCCCCTCTTCCCCTCTCCCTATCCTCAACTTTTAATTAACCCTAATATATATGTTATAGGGGGGCATTGAGCGTGTAGCAAATTTGTAGTGTAGTGCATAAAAAAATAACGACACATTCTGTAAAAAAAAATTAAACACTGTTTATTTGTAGATAAAATATCATTACTTTTTGTATACGTGCGCTAGATATTCCTTTTTCCCTATGTTATATATGTGTTACAGTTAGATATTTAATATAGTAAAAAATTCCTAATTTATTATAAACTCATAAATTTTAGTTTCTATGACAATATGACACACCCTTACTTGAAGACCATTCAAAATTCTATTGATTATTTTTTATAATTAAGAAAGTCAACCATACTCATACTTCTTTAATATATGAAAAAATATTAAGATGAAACAAAATATGATAATACGAGCATACTATTTCTAACTATTATTAATATTTTACTTGATTATTTTTTATTTTTAAAAAATATTTATTGTAATAAGTGAGCAAGAGTAAAAATGATATTTTATAATTATGTCTACAATTAGATGTCGAAAAAAAAATATAGTTACGGATGTTTTTTGAAAATAAATTTTTTAATAGACATGACTATTTTGCCCCTAACAACCAAGAGGCCCAATAGGAATAGTGGACCGGAGCCCAACTCCCGGTGGACTCCCTTTTGGTGTGCTAAGCGAAGGAGGTGAAGGGAACGACCACATTGCAGAGATCTACTCGGCCGCGTCTCGGACCGTCACCTCCGGCGCAGATCTCATCGGAGCACTCCGTCGTCGGCAGTGCCATGCAGTTCTTCGGTGGATCATCGGCCGTGGAGATCGCCCCATCTCCGGCGGCACCACCGGGGACTGCTACTGGTCTCGCCGGTAACAATGCCCACATGCTCTACGTCTTCAACCGTGGCGGCGTCTGCCTCCTCTACCGAGAGTGGCACCGACCCCTCCGCACCCTCGACGCCCGGGAGGATCACAAACTCATGTTCGGCCTCCTCTTCTCCCTTCGCTCGTTCACCGCCAAGATGGATCCCACGAGGTTCGCACTCCAGCTGTTCGAGCCTTTTCCTTGTCCATTTTTTCTTTGATTTGAATGCTCAATGTCGGATCTTGCGGCAGCGTCGATAAGGGAAATCTTGGGGCGCCGCTGTTGCCGGGGCAAGGTTGCTCCTTTCACAGTTTCCGGACCAATACGTATAAGCTGAGCTTCATGGAGAGCCCGTCCGGTATCAAGGTTAGCCTACGATCCGAGATCTTGTTACAGCGTATTCTTTTAACTGTGGAACTACACTGCAGGGAGAGTATGCTAGATCTCACTGTTATTTAGTTGTATAAACACATAAAAGCAGGGGAAAGCACCAGAAATTAGGGGGAAATGATTTGTGCCCTTTTGATGTGGATGAGGTAACTGGAGCAAGTTTATGTTGTTTGATCAATCCTAATGGGTTAAATTAAGGTTTGAACTTTTAGGTGTTGAAGCAGCTGATAAGTCAACATGAAGACTCTATCTTCATATCTTGTGCCAACACATTTAGCTTTAAACCTTAATTTCAGGAGTACTAGGAAACTTCCTTTAAAGAAAGAAAAAGAAAACTTGAGAGGAAGGATTACTGCAGTATAAGTTGAGAAACTATAGATTTTGTGTGCCCTTCATGTGATGATCCAACGCCCTGTTTCATTCATTTTATGCATCACAAGACATTTTTATAGACACACATGAATAAAATTGGATGGTTGCATAGCTTGGCAACCATCCTTCCCTTCTAAAAAGAGAAAAAAAATGCATCACAAGACAAGTCTGCACTAAAGTAGTTTCTGCTTTTTTTTTCTCTTTTTATTCAAGTAATGGATGATTCCTGTGGCTATGCTCCATTGGAAGATGCTTCCTGAGACAAAGTTGGTTTTTAGTCTGGTAACTCAATGGTCTATTGAGCCCTATGTTTAACAAGAAATTTGAAGTGAGTTTGCATATTTGAAACTGCTAATTAATCTAGACAGAAAAAAGATTAGTAAATGAGGTGTGTTTGAAACAATTAAACAATCATATTACTTAATGCTGAATGAAAATATAGATTTTTCATAAGGAATTAATTGAGCTTGGCCTAGCTAGGAGTGTATTCTTAAATACAGTATAAGGATGCAACTATATTTGTCTCGTTTTTGTCTGTGTTTTGCCATCTTCTATCACATGAAGGATGATGATTAGCCATCATATAACATGACAAAGATATATGGAAATGAACTCTCTGGTTCCTATTATTGCTGATTAAACATAAATAGAAAATTGTTAAGAATATAAATATAAATATGTTGTTCTTTCTATCGACTTAAGCTTTTTGAATTATTGGTAGCACATCTAATTTAACATGATATCAGATTCAGAGGTCTTGAGTTCAAAGCTCGACGTTACTTGTATTAAAAATTAATTTCCTTTCTCAGTATTCCACGTGTTGCACTTTAGGTTAGACCAAAGTTATCAGCGAGCTCACACATGAGGGAGAGTGTTAAGAATATAAATATAAAAATATCGTTCTCTCTATCGGTTTAAGCTTTTAGGATTGTTGGTATCAAATCTAATTTAACATAAATAATATAAGTTTGTCATTTGAGTAGTGTCCTTTGGTCATCTTGATATCTTCTTGTTGCTACTTCAGGAAGTACTCTCACTTTGCTGAAGCTGTAGCTTAAATCTTTACCGATGTCCAACCTCTTATGAATGAGATCATGAATATCAATTCTTTTTTAAGGTTGTATTATGGAGCTGTTAGTATGTTGTGCAATCCAATACTTCTCTGCAAAGTTTTTGTTTATATGCAAGTTATTTTTGAGTAACTTATGTGTATAATGCCATGAAATAGGGAAAGAACAGGAAATGTGTGCTTATTCAAAGTTACATATGGAGCTATTGTAAATAAAATGAGAGGAAATTGTGTAAGGCACTTTGAATCAATCCGATGGGCAGCTTCAAATGTCTTTACAAATAAAAGATACCATGAGAGAAGGTGATCAGCAAACTCATACTCCAAAAAGAAAGATGGGATAGTCCTTCCATAGACATATGTAATGAAGTCGGAAGTCAAAGTGTGCTGCTCTTGAACGTTCTGTTTTGTAGAAGAAAACAAAATTTCATCATAAGATTCATAACTAATTCCTTTAGTGTTAATACCGATAGAGAAGTACTTTATACAATTAGATAACCATTCTAGCATATAATCATGGAGAAGTACTTTCAAAATAGCCCGTGAAACTAGGACATCCTGCTTTATTATCTATCTTGGATTTTTTTTCTTTTCTTGAGGAGTAAATACAAGGATTTATTGAGTACATGTTTTTATGTAAAACATCCTATTCCTGTTCTTGATGGAGTAATGTTCAGCATTATTCAAATAATTGGACTATATAGGATTAGTAATAGAGAAAGAATAACTGGTCTTGTCTTTGAGAAGTATTTGCTTCTTGTCTTCGTCTTCTTGAAATCATATTGCCATATCTGTATATTTAGCATTTTGACAGTAGCCACCGCGTTGATTAATGCAGATTATTTTAATTACTCATCCAAAGACTGGAGATCATCGGGAATCCCTGAAGCATATATACAATCTTTATGTGGAATATGTTGTGAAGAATCCTCTTTACACCCCTGGGACACCAATCAAGTATGTTTTCATCATTTTGTGTACTTTTGTGTTCATAACTATGTTTCTTAACATTCATTCTGAAAAAAACTGTTCTTAACATTGATCTTATCATACATTTTCTACCTATTTTATGTATAAAAGCACAAAGCATGCAAAATGATGAAATATGTATCTGCATTATGTACTTCCTCAGAACTAATCTTGTACATGTATAGATCCTGTAGCATGCTTATACAGTGCTACAAGAAAATCCAAGGCCTATTATAACGTTGAACTCAAAATCAGGGTAAGGTGGCTCCTCTATACCACCTGGAAATTCAGACCATGGTCTCCAATATGAAAATTAAAAGCCCCCACTCTGTCATTTCTTTTAGTTCTGAAACAATGCTGAGAGGTCCAAAGTTGTTAATTGAGCAGCATTCTGTCATGCGAAGTCTTCATTTTTTTTCCTTTATTTCAATTTGATATCTTTAAAGGTTTGAAATGGATTTTCTAGTGGAGCAACCTGTAGCTTCTTATGCTAAGGAGATAGAGATGAAAGTTGAACTTTGATCCTTTGGAGTGTGAAGCTTTTGATACGTTCTTCCATCCCTAATACCTAAAATAAAAATACCCTTCTCCTGTTCTTGTAAAACTTGCTACCTAGGCAGCATGATCAGCACTTCAATTATAGGGGACCGTCGTATCGAAACAAAACTATAGATAGTAATCACCAGATTGTATTCATTTTTGCTAGAATAAATTTTGTAATATGAAATAGCTTTAGTTCTAAATTGATTGACTTTGTTCTTTTATAATACCTATTCTTTAAGATTCAGAGGAACTTGCGGATCTTTCTATTGGATATGGCGTTTGTTATTGTATTTGTCAAAAATAGCTCGTAATGTTTTTGATAATGTCAACTGGCTAAATTTTTTTGTATATTGGCTTATCAACTACATATTTATTTCTCCCATCAAAATATTTTTAGAATCAGGTAATTTTCCTTGATTTTATATCAACATTCTTGTTTCTTCCCCAGGAATTCTTATTTTCTTGTAGACCAGTGATAAATTATTGATTGATTCATCTCTCTCCTTACCTTGATGCCATAGTTCACAACATCAATTTCATCTGTTTGTTTCTGCAGATGTGAACTTTTCAATACAAATCTTGACCAGTATGTGAGAACTTTGATTTAAATCCCAGGTAATCTCCATAATAGTTTGTCCATAAGTGAGTTCTAGTTATTATTTCATGTCTTTTTGTTTAAAGGGTAATGAATATGCGAAGCAGGAGTATTTCACATAAATGTTGAGCACCTTATAACCCTTGAATTTAGTTAGTTTATTCATTCCCTTGATATGATTTTAGTCCAAGGATTATGGAGTTCTTCACTTAATATCATTTATGTGAAGCAATTTTGCATCCCATGTTCATTTTCGTCTTCTATTTGATGTTCTTAGTATTGTCATATTTTGGAGTGCTAACACGATGGTAATTTGTTACATTATCTATTCCTTTTCAACTATTTTCTGCATCATGATCTCCATAATAGTTAGTCCAGAATCGAGTTTTAGGTATTATTTTATATTTAATGTTAATTATTATTGTAATATTTCATAATCATTAACAAGTTTCTAACTACTGCATTATTTGTTCCATATACTTACTTTTCAGTGTAATCATGGTAAATCTCTGTCATGGATATTTGTCACAATATTTATGCAGGAAGGACTTATTTCACTCTATTCTTTAGTCTTTCCCTTGTTTTTTCTTGCTTATGTTTACGTCCTTAAATAACCAGTTCTCCATTTTTTTGTTTTTAAAAAAATGTGGAAACATTACTTTTTTTCAAAATAAATAACCCTTTGTGCTTCAGTTTTGCTTCCTATGTTATTAATTACTAAGTTTATGTCCACTCTTCAAACAATGCCCTTGGGCTTCTCTCTGTTTACACTCAACTTGGTAGTCACAGTCAAATTCATTAAAACAAGTTAAACAAATTCAAGATATATTTCTTTGCAGTAAATTAAAAAAAAAGAAGTCCACTGGTGTGAGAATACTCAGTAATAAGCTTCATGACTAAGGAGAAATGTACAATAAGTTGGGGCTATGATTCCTTTTGTAGATGTCAAGGGTTCAATTGCCAAGTGGGATTTGTTATGTGGTATTTAATTTTATGACTTCTGGCTGAATCATTCTCTGGAATATGATTGTATTCTCCTCTATCATTAGTTGGCACCAATCTTACACAATAAATTTGCAACTTTATAGCTTTGTGTAATTCTCTTATTGCAGAAGCATATTTGGTGTTTAGGTTATTGGAGTTTTTTCTTTTCATAAATTAAGTAGCTTCTGTATCTGTAGTAAGTTCATTGGGTATTGTTCTGAGGACGTTCTATGCCCTCAGGTTGTGTGAATAATCAGACGCTTAAATTCATAGAGCTACTAAAGTGGTAAAATATGGTCTACAATAAAAAGGATATGAAACCATTTTGATAATAGATGTTCTTTAAGAGGGAGGGTACTCCATTGATCTATTAGCTGGTTATGCTTCAATTGTCGTCAAGTTACTAGTAATTTCTCAATATGATTTCTCTTGCTTTGCAGGATTGTCAGTAAATTTATCTTCTTCGGAAGTTTATTGCAGCACCAAAGTGAGAGTAACCATCTGCATATGAAGACTTTATCTGTATAGATGAATTGAACACATTTACGCTGAAATTTTGTGCACTTGGTTCACTCGTTTAACATTATACTTTCTCTTGTTTGGTAGCTTCCAAGAGCTAAATCCTATTCATCGAGTACAAATGAGACACCTACCACTTTTTTTTAGTTTCTGTGGCAGCAAAAGGTGAAAATGTATTATCCTATCATTAATGAAATTTGATTATGCGATTGTAATGCACCATTAACTTATTTATCCAATGATCAGATGGCTTTCTATTTATTCAACATCTCCATTTCCTTGAATCAAATAATTAATTTTCTTCAGTTGCAAAGAGATTTTGGGCTTAATACATAGGAATTTGAATTAAAAATAATTAATTACTTTTTGTGAACTGTTGTGTTAGCATCAAACATTTGTTTTATCCTTCCTTTTCATAGTCTTCATAGCTTCCCTTGCAATGGTTCCGGAACGGTTATATATTAAAGCTCTTTTATATCCCTTCTTCTTGATGACCTGCTTAGTATTTTGGAAGTCGATAAAGGGAGGACAAATATTTTGTAAGATATATTTGTTTAAAAACAAAAATAGGAAACATCGCTCAGTTTTTTTGTAACTTGTCACATGATTTATATTAAAACATAATATATTTCTAACAAATAGTGAAAAATAAGCTATTTTTCAGAAAATAATTTTCCCAATAATACATATACATACATACTTATATATATATA
>LTAE01003942.1:0-34685 GCA_001647135.1 Pontederia paniculata | reverse complement strand
TGTTGCATAGATCTTGGAGCTTGAGGAGGTGGGGTCAACCTTCTTCTCTGGAGTATTCTGGAATAGGTTGACGAGGCCTTCTATTTGAGAAGAGAGTTGATCTATTTTGGCTGAGTTGGCGGCAACACTTCGTCTTCGGGTCTTTTTCTATTAACCCGATCTTCAGGCCACTCTTGGTGGGTTTTGATCATCCTCTCGATTAGTTGGTTGGCTTCATCTGTGTTTTGGGACAGAAACCTGCCCTTAGCTACGGAGTCGAGGGTAGACTTGCTCTCGAGAGTGAGCCCACTATAGGTCTGGACTGCCATCCATTTGTGGAACCCATGGTGAGGGCATTACTTCAGTAATTTCTTGAACCTCTCTCATGCTTCGTAGAGAGACTCGTTATGCCATTGGATGAATGAGATGATATGGTTCCTCATTTGCACGATCTTCCCTGGGGGTAGAATCTAGTCATGAAGGTTGAGATGAGCTCATCCCATGTAACTAGGTGTTGGTTAGGATCTTCATGGGCAAGCACACCGAACTAGTTCTGCCCCAGGTAACCCAATATGGTCGGATTCAATTGGAACTTGTTGGCATTCATCTCTGGCATTGTTATGCCAGAGTTCAGGCCTACAACTATAGGTCTGCGGAATTAATTCTTCAAGCGCTTGAGCTGCATCAGGGTCGACCGCAATGCGTGGGTTAACTTGATTAGCTTGGCCCCCAACTGGATTAGCTTGACCCACATTTGGATCATGTTGGGCCATCTCGGTGTTGTTCTCTGAAGCTCGGGCTTGGAGTTTTTGGAGTCTTTGCTCTCGCCTTCTTCTCCTGAAGTTCCTTTCGATCTCAAGATCAAACTCAAGAGTGTCTTCTTCTTCAGAGTTAGAACTGGACATGCACCTCTCAAGCAAATGTTAGGGTTAGGCAACATATCAGGGAAGATTAAGTGAAAAACAAAACAAAAGAAAGAAAAGAAAAGAAAATAGAAGGAAAAAAATATAAACAGGGTTTGAAATCAGAATAGCAGGGTTGAAGGCGTGAAAAATCAAAAGTATCCCCGACAACGTCGCCAAAAACTTGATGCGAAGTGTGGGCTAAGGTAGAAAAATGACCACAGGCTAGGGTGTTAATACAAGGTCAGGCTTCTGCAAAAGTTGTTTTCACTTCAAATTTTAATTAAATCTAGTACACTCCTAGCACCGCAAGTATACGATAATCGTCGAGTACTTCAAGTACCGATCCACAGGGAAACTTCATTTTCACGCCTCTATGTCAACTTTTCCTCAAAAAAGTTCTCGCGGTTGGGGGTTGATACTAGAGGTCCAAGCCCAACCGGAATACGTGAGGGGTAATCAATCGGGAACTTAAACAAGTTTTTGAGTTTTTAAAATATGAATTGAAGAAATTAAAAAAAAAGATAATTCTAATGAGGAGAGGACACCCGAACCTTGGGTTCACCTCTGAATCTAATCCATCTGCTTTTTGGCGTGAATATATATGAAGTCGCCTAGGCCCTTACACCACAGGTCAAGGCAACCTCGCTCTCGCAGTGATTTCTCTACCTCTCACCTTCCCGCTCTTGCGGTGGAGGCTCAAGGCTTGACCAAATGTAATCTAGCCATAGTCTCACTCTCTCTCTAAAGGGAGAGCTCACCATCTTAAATTTTGATAAAAGATTATAAATCTTGACACCCAAGTTCCAGAGGGGTATCGCCTCTCAGCGTGCACTGACCTCTTTTCCATGGGGGACCTAAAGGTTCAATTAGAGATTTCCTCAGGTCGGAGCATCACCCTGCTCTCGCAGCGGTAACCTGATCAGTAAGCCCCCACTCTCGTGGTGTATGCTCACAGGGCCGACTAAGAGAATTATTCCCCAAGTTACCTATCAAGCCTTTCTCAATGTCAAGGTAACTCAGTTCCCCACTCTACCTAAATCTTAAGTCAAATTCAAGATTGAGGCTACTCGCTCCGGGTCAAGCTCTAGAGGTAGGGACAAACTCTCACCTATCCCCTAACTCAGAAGGCATAACCTGGACTAAGGTTTCTCCAAACTTCATCATTAACCTCTCGGCTCATTGTGTGAAGGTGGCAACAACTATAAGGTCCTTACGGACAGTGCGCACTTGGGGAGAACCAAACGAATAACAAGAAAACACAACACAAAACATTCAATCACAAATCATCAAGCGAGATTCAAGTAGACGATATAGAAGATGGAGCTTAAAACATTTTAGATCAAATAGATAGAATTAGAGGTTTCCACTGGATTCTGGTGAGAAAAGTTTAGCCGGACATCCTTGGGCTAGCAGTTACAAAACCAGAATATAGTTCGACCAACATCCTTGCCGGAAAATAAACTAGTGCAAAAAATGATAGAAGTTCTCCGGCGTTCATCCTCTCCCTTTTCGTCGTCTTCTTCTCCTCTTATATTCACACCTGTGTTGTCTTCAGTCTTCTCTAATGTTTCCCCAAAATTCGGAGGTGAAAGAGATTCAAATCTGCAAAACCCTCGAAATCTCGACTAGGTGGGGGGGGAGGGGCGGTCAGCTCCTAAAAATTCGAGATAACAGTTATGGAACTTACCCTAGTCCCCCAGCCGCAACAAAAAAGGAAATGATTTAAATTTTCAAATGTTCAAATCATGAAAATCAGTTAAAAATCTCCTTGAATTAGTTCAGAATCCCAAAATCTAAATATAGTAATGCTGAATATTCAGAATGCGAAAAATGGAAATAAATATGCAGAAATTGTCTGCAAAAATGGAGCTTGAGGTAAGCTTTTCGGAGGTTGGGCCAAGTTATTTAGGTATACCCTTTTGTGTCATCACCTATCATGAATTTAGGAAAATAATTTTTGCTTTAGGTTTGGCCTATGAACAAATTCATGCTTGTCCCAATGACTGTATGTTATTTTGGAAGGACAAGGATAAAGATGAGACATGTTCCAAGTGTGGTGCTTCTAGGTGGAAAGAAATAGCTGCAAACTCATAAACCAATAATGAACAATGCTTAACTATAAAGAGAAAAAAGAGACATGTAAAAGTATTGAGATGATTTCCTCTTATACCTAGGCTCCAAAGTTTATTCATGTCCCCAAAGACGACCTCTCTTATGAAATGACATCACGAAGGTCATACCATGGATGGACTCTTAAGCCATCCAACAAACTCTATTGCATGGAAGGACTTTGATTCTCGATTCCATGATTTTTCTAAAGATCCTCGCAATGTTCGATTGGCTTTATCATCTGATGGATTCAACCCATTCAAAAACATGAATGTCGCTCATAGCACCACTCCCGTTATACTTATTCCTCTTAATTTGCCCCGTTGGTTATGCATGAAATCACATAATTTGATCATTTCTTTGTTAATTCCTGGCCCCAAAGTTCCTGGTGATAAAATTGATGTATACATGCAACCTTTGCTGGAAGACTTGAAGACATTGTGGGATGCTGGTGTTGAAACATTTGATTCTTGTAGTAAGTCAAGATTTCAATTACATGCAGCATTAATGTGGACCATTAATGATTTTTCTTGCATATGTCATGTTTTCAAGTTAGAGCACCAAAGGTAAATATGCTTGTCCTATTTGTGGCTATAATATAGAATCAAAATGGCTTAATAATAGTAGAAAATATTGTTACATGGGTCATCGTAGATGATTAGATTCATCACATAAATTTTGATGTGACAAACAATCTTTTGATGGAACTCAAGACTTTAGGTCAACACATCAAGAACACTCAGGGATTGAAATGTTGAAAGAATTAGATGCCATTGACTTCTCAATGAATGCAAATGAATTACAAGGATGGAAAAAGGTAAGTATATTCTTTGAATTGCCATATTGGAAACATAATATGATACATCATAACATTGATGTTATGTACACTAAAAAAAATTGGCATGACATACTTGTGGGCACAATTATGGGTCAAGATGGAAAGTCCAAGGATAACTACAAGTCACGACTTGATCTTGAGGACACGGGAATAAGAAGTGATCTTCATTTGATGGTTCGTCCCGGTACTAATAATAAATATATTCCTCATGCTTGTTATCAAATGACTTTAATGGAGAAAGATGCTTTCCTAAAGGTGTTTAAGAGTTTGAAACTTCCAGATGAATATTCCACCAATATATCATGGCGTGTTCAGCTCAAGCAACGTAAGTTAATTGGGCTAAAAAGTTATGGTTGTCATATTCTTATGCAAGAATTTCTTTCAATTGCAGTAAGAGGATCATTTCCTGATGAAATCAACTTATTATTGTTGATGTTTTTAATATTTTTAAAGCTCTTTTCTCTAAGGTTCTTGACCCTAAAGAGCTTGAAAAAAATGGAATCTTTGGTTCCTTTAACTTTGTGTTCTTTGGAAAAGATTTTTCCACCATTCTTTTTCACAAGTATGATACATTTTCTTATTCATTTGACAAGACAAGCTAAAATTTGAGGCCCAATTATATATCGATGGATGTATACCATAGAAAGGTAAAAATGTCTTCAATCTATTTTAGGGATTATGTTTATGTATCTAATTTAATTTTTCTTATAACTTTTTCCCATCATTTTCTCAAGTTTTTGTTGATTCTTAAGTGTTTAGTACGTAATAGAGCCCAACAGGAGGGTTCAATTGCTGAAGGATACTTAGCAAATGAATGTTTGATCACTTACGGAATGATGATAATATTCAACAATCACTTGACGAAGATGGAGCTTTTGTCACTTCACGAATTCCACTAGGAGAAAGACAAAAAAGGAATCATGTTAACAAGCGAAAATGGGTTAAAATGGTTTCTCTTGATGATCAATCATTGAAACAAGCACATAGATATGTTCTATTCAACTCTGATGCAGTGACCACATTTCGTTAGTAAGATAATATTCTTAATGCTACTTTAATATATATACTAAGGTTCGTTTAGTTTACATTTTAATCTCATTTTTTTTAAAATAGGGAACATAAAGTAATTAGACAAAATCGTGGACGATGTTTGAGACCTTATGAAATTGATAAGGTCCATACTCAAACATTTGTTGATTGGTTCAAGCGTAGAGTATGTATAACTAAACGCACAATGTGTAAAAGTATTTTGTATTTATTTTACTGTTCACCACTATGCCAATATTTCAGGTGCATTGCCTATTGGAGGAAAAAATGTTGAAGTGACAGGTGAACTTAAACGACTTTCTTATGGACCAAGTTCGAGGGTTAAACAATATAGTGACTATATAAGTAATGGATTTGGATTTTCATACACAAGATCGTGAGCTATACCTTAGAACTCAAAATATTGGCATTGTTGTGTCAGACAAGACTATTAGTTATGCTAGTACAAGGGATAAAAGATCAATTGAAGGATCAATAAATTACTATGGAGGATTGAAGCAAATACTTGAGTTAGATTATAGTGGAATGCTAAAGTTTATTTTATTCAAGTGTGATTGGAGTGATCCAGTAAGGAGATATAAAAAGGATAGGTTTGGATTATCCCTTGTTAACTTTTCTTATTTAACTCATATTGGCGATGATTTAATGGATGACCCGTTTGTTTTTGCATCCCAAGCCAAGAAGGTGTTTTATGTTAAGGATGATAGGCATGAAAATTGGTTGGTTGTCAAACATGTGAAGCTTAGAGATCTTTTTGATATGGGTGATGATGGAAGAAATGAACACATTGACAATGGAATATGTAATGATGATCATGCAAGTTTAAATTGGCTAAGAAATGCTGGAGTTGCAAATGGAATAGATGTTGACCCATAGTTAAATAATGATCATCATGATGATAAAGAGATAGATGATCATGATTGATCTTTTTTTTTTACAAATTTTGTACTTTACTATAATGTAGTGGATTACTATTGTCTTTTTTTGTAGTTTGCACTATTTTTAGTAAGTTTATGATATTTTCCATATAGTGAATTGAATGCATTAAATTGATGTCTCTATTAAGTGAAAATCAATATGTTGTGTATTATTTTCATATTCTATCACTTTCTTTTCTTATCTTTTCCTTTTTTTCTTGATTGCAGAACTTGTGCTTCATTATTTCAAGGTTAGTAAATATAACAAAGTATTTCTTCTTAATGTTTAATTCGTTATTTTTTGTTTGTGATTAATTGCAATATTCTTGACAAAAGTTTCTTTTATTTCACTCATATAGTGTCTTTATTATAGAAATGACAAAGCGCAAAGGCAATATGAGAATTGTAGAATCGAGGAAACAAACTCAACCTTCATATGTGCAATTTGAGGTGCAACCACTACAAAAAATTGTCATATACCAACGGATTAAAATTGTTGGTATTGCCCCATAATTTTGTTAGCATAGACCTATTAAACATCTCCAACAAACAAAATTACCATTGGCTATAATGATGTTAGTAAAAGGATATGCCAACATGTGATTGTTCCTTGACATTGCCCAAAGCATTAACAACGATCAATTATTCGTCGGCATATATTATTTATTTGTTGGTAATGATTTAGTTCTATGCTAATGTCTCATGAATCATATCCAACATACAAAATAGTACAATTATTAGTAAAGGTCTATGCTAATAAACATTTTTCTATTGGTATATATAGATTTTTAACAACATAAAATATGTTAGCATAGTTTAAATGTTTGTTAGCAATAGTATATAATGTGCCAATGAAAAGTCATTCGTTGATGAACACTTTTATTGTAACATCCCTAACCAAGGCGTGATATTGTCCGCTCTAGGCCTTAGCCCGCACGGTTTTACCAAAACGCGTCACACTTATATCAGAGTGGCACAGCGGCCTCTTCCCCTTAGGGACTCCTGATCAAGGCATGATATTGCCCGCTTTGGGTTCTAGAGATGGCTCCCATCGTGCACTCACGATGTAGCACTTAGCCCCTCACGGCTTTCCAACGCGTCACACCGAGTGAAGGCTATGTTCCCATATATACCAGCATCTCTCTCGTGACTTGTGCATGTGGGACTAATCCAAGGCATGCCTCTTGCATCCTTTCCCCCTCAAGGGGCTCAACGTCCTCGTTGAATGATCTCCCACCATGACACAGAGGCTCACGCGGAGTTGCTCAAGATGCAAGAGGCATGCCTTGGATTAATCCCACATGCACAAGTCATGACAATATCACGCCTTGGTTAGGGATGTTACATTTATCTTTCTTATTGGACTAATCGTTGGCAAATAGCAATAATCTTAACAACATTGTCTGTTGGCATTGCATTTTATATGTATTAATAAAAGTATAGTTATATAAACGTACAATTTATTAGTAAAACAAAATATTTTTTTTTATAGTTATTTTATTTTTCTCAACAATAGTCTCATTTTGATGTGCCTATATTTACTAAAATATTTATTCTCTAGTGTTTTTTTTAAAATAATAATATACACACAAAAATTAAAGTATACATATTTTTTCATTATCGAGAAAAAAACATCATACATAAAATGATTCTCAAATGTCACATTGATTTATTTACATTATGAAATAGTAAGTTATTGTTTAGTATCATAATCATTGCGTTTAAACGTTCTCTAACAGGGATAGAATTTGCGAAGCAAAATAAATATTTCTTGATCATCTATGTTTGTAGCACCATGGTCTTCATTTGGACCTACAAAATAATAATAAATATTAGATATTAATTATCAAATTCATGGTATTATATATATATATATATATATGAAGTTGATTATTTACAAGAAATTAAATTTGTACCTTAATCTAGATAGAGTTTTCATTTGAATGGCATGCACTATGATTTGATGGATCCTAACACTAAAAATATGTTGATTAGAGTTTAGTTATAAAAGCAATATAATATCACTTACATGTAAGTAGTTTACATTGATTATCTGCCCTTCACAAATGTTCCGCACTTCTGCAAGAATATTATTCACATGATTGTCTTGACCATCAGCAAAATGTTTCTCAAATAACGAAAACATTGATTTCTTGAACTGAATTAAAATCTTCTGTTGGCAACAAGTTTGTTGATAGTGATTGTGATACTACTTGTGAATCATTTGCATTAGCTTTTGGATGTCCCATGAATCTTAATCTTCCTCTTCTTTCAGGTCCTTTAACTTGAGTGAAAATTTCGTTAATCAAATTTTCTTCACCTTCTTTCATCATCATCTCCTATAGAAATAAGAAAATTAATGAATGACACTAATGAACTAACCCAATGATTAGTCAAACGTAAAAGATAAAGTTAACACATACCACATATCTTGATATTGTATCATTGGCAATAATACCATTTTTTTTGTTCTCTTAGAGATATATAATTCAGCTTTGGTTGAAATTTTTTCCATTTGATTCATTTTTCTAATAAAAATATAAAAATTAGAAAACTGAAGCAAATATCATTACTTAAATATGCATGAAAATTAAACGTGAAAGACAACCTTTACATCAATGAACATAGGAAAAGATTTTGATTCAAGAGTGTGAGGTTCATGATTTTTGGAAACACGTTATTTATTCATGTCACTAACTTTTTGTTCAAAAAGAAAAGTATCAAAAGACACATTAAATATGTTCAAAGAAATATTTAAATGATACAAAAGTATAAAATAAAAATGAATTGTAAAAATAAGTGTGTAACATATAAGTAATTGCCTTTCCATTTTCGCTTTTCCAATATTCAATAAGATTTTGAAATTGATCGAGATCAATTCGATCCTCTTTAACTTGTGCTAGCATTTCATCAAACCCAAGTGTATTGTCAAATAATCTAGATTTTATTGAATTCTTCCATATTCTCCATTTATCAGACAAATTCTCCATACTCCATTTTCTAATCTTTGGAGTGCTTGGGTTGAGATAACACTTTGACTACAAATGAAATCAATATTAGCACGAATAATAACATTTGATACAACATAAAATAAATAGATACAAATGATCTCCCACATGTTGTCTTTATATTGCTATGACAATTCACGCCAATAAAAAACATTAATAGGTGCAAGGTCACTTATCCTAGCAATAGAACCAAGGAAAGTAGTAATCATTTATAAACTTTTTCACATGACTAATTCAAATCATTGAACCTTACAAGCATGTGTTTTTCATCTTTTAAAGATCAAACTTCTTCGGAACGTGTTGGACCTATCACTTTTCTGATTGGCCTTTGTTCACCTTTGATAATTTACATAAACATTAATTGAGAATTAATGTTTCTCAAACAAGTTTAGAACTATAATAAACAATAAAAATTATCAATTAGTTAAAATTTTAATATATGGAACAAAAATATCAATTATAATTTGCATACACATATGCTCAATATTTCATTTATTTTAATCGAAATATGCAATCAAGAAACACTAGTTATTCATAGCTAAACTTTGAAAGAGCAAAAATTACTAGTAAATGAGAAGACACATAGATATATAATTTTACCCTCATCATTTGTTACAACTTTATCTTGAAAAAAATCATAATTACTGATACTATCATTATCAGGTTAAGGTTCAATATTTTCTGCTGTACAGTAGCATACAAACTCTTTTAAATGTTTTCTGTTGTACATTTTTCTCTTTTCCGGTTCAATGTTTAAGTGAAAATCCTGATGTATAGCATACAAACTCGTCGAAGGCCGTAACCTTCGTTTTCTCCGAATTCTTTGTGACCGTTAATTTTGTTTGGCGGAGAGAGAAACAAGCGAGGAAAAAACTCCTCCTGCTCATTGCATATATAAGTTCAGGTCCGNCTCTCAATCCAATAAAAAAAAGATTTAGACATCAACCACTCAAAACCAAGACTCTGAATCCTCCTTGCTGCACCAGTTAAATATGGCCAACGCCCTATTCCTCGTCGCCTTCCTCGCCTTGGCTGCGGCCTCGGCCGACGCCCGCGTCATCCACCGCCTGCAACACGGCCGCTCCCTCTCCGCCGGCGACGAAATTGACGCCATCCGCGTCTGCGACCACGCCACCTTCCCCATGCTCTGCCGCGCCCTCCTCCCAACGCTGTCCAACCCGATCACGGCCGAGTCCCTGACAGCTACTGCGATCACGAAGGCGATCATCAAGAACGAGGAGGCCATGACCGCCGCTTCCAGGCTCATGGCGGACCCGCAGACGACGCAGCAGGTGAAGGAGACGCTGGGCGTGTGCAAGCTGGGTTTCCAGGCGGCCCTCGTGAACATGGACGAGGCCATGAAGCTGTTGAACAATCATGACCTCGACAATCAGGTGGCTGCACACATCCAGAAACACGAGAAGGTGATGGTGCACATGCAGAACGCGCTCGCCTTGGTCGGCAACTGCGATGACGCCTTCAGCGAGTTGCCCGGCGTGATGAACCCCGTCGCCCACATCACCGGCCACCTCGAGAAGCTGGCGAGCAACGGCCTTTCGTTGTCTCTTGGTGCCGTCGACTATTAAGTACAATAACAATTCTACTACATCACGTACGTACGTAGGTGCCATATTAATGGATGCATGCATGCAATATATATATGTAATATATAGCAAAGGACGAGGGCGTCAAGCAAGAGAGATCTAGAGAGAGGATCAATCAAATCTTGTATGGTTTTGAGAGAACATTGAAAGTTTTTTTTTTGTCACATGATCAATTTTGATCGCTGCCAATCATTTTCTAAGCAATGTTTGTGTCGTTGCACTTAATTATTAATATATGGGTCCTGCCATTAATTGTTGTCGTGCTAAGATAACTGACATTAATTTCAACACTAACGGAGGAGGCATGGATGGGTTTATTGGAGAAAAGTTATTTGTTGTTATAAATTTATGCGTAAACCAATACCTTACTAACACATATAAGTCAACTGAATCAATGACTTAAAAAACAAATAAAAATATATAACTTCAAGAAGAATATTACTTTTTAAAATGATTAATTCTATAATTAGGTTCCTTTTTTTTGTTAGGATGTAAAAGAAGTGCTACTATTCGTCTAATCTTCAGTGAACTATGTTATTCTTTTTCATTCAAAATATATTTTCAATTTGTGGGAATCATACGTCTAAAATAAATAATTTCTTGAATAAATCAAAAGTGTTACATGTAATGCATGAAATCAAACATGTGTACTCTGTGTAACATTTATAAATTTGATTCTTCCAAGCTGCATGCAGCATGATTACATTCGATGATTGCACATGTAAGGCCTGCAGGGATGAACATGATCATGGCCGGCCGGTCGGAATCGTCAGACGAGATGTTTGTAATCCTCCTGGTGAGCTACTTAACAAAAAGGCAAAGTGTTCCGGAGCTCATGTTATGATGACATCAATTCACATCTCATCGTCGTGTCATGTCATGTTACGACGGACAAGCTTCTGCTACTGTTGTTCTAAAGAAAGACTACTCGATCCATGTTTAGCTTTCTCTTCTGTTATTTATGAAGCAGGAAGCTGTTGCTGATCCACTACCTACTCTTCATCATTGTTGGGTGAATCCTAAATTAACTGAACATGCTGTATAAACTTTAAGGTGCTATTCAGGTGGACACCTTACAAAAGATATTGGAAGCTACATTAATCCTTTTTTTGTGTTCCGTACTTTAAATGGTCTTATAAATGTAGAGCCAACGAGAGCAACATATTAGTTAAATACTGTTATATCATATTGTATGGAGGCATATTTGTAAAGTTGCACAGGATTCGGCTTAATGTGCTATGAAAATTTTAATTTGTATTTAATTAACCCAAGGCATATGTAATTACTAATTTGTCTCTAGCTAAAGAGGATCTTAATTATAGTACTTAAACCATGCCAGGCCAAAAAAAAGTTTACCAATGTAAAATCCCAAGACATCATGTTTGCTTCTTTAGTTATAATATATGGATGTCATGCATGCTATGCTATGTTTTAGGGCTTGCTCTGGGACATCCCATCATTAGCTCAGCTGCGAAATTAAATAGAAAAATCTACAGTAGCTGCTTGATAAATCATGATTACACGCACTAACTAGAGACGATAATGATGAGACCATTTATATTGCTCATACGTTTGTAAAGAGGCTATGTATACATCAACGTAAGAATTAGTTTACTCGTTGTCGTGAAGTATTGACGAAGACGTATCAAATATATTACAGAAATTTGAAATTAGGAGAGAAGGCGCATTGTGTGTTCAAAATATTATACACGATATTTACTGTTATATATGCGATCATGTTTCGAAGATAACATAAATTTATCTTTTTATGTGTGATACGCTTTAGATAATTGCTAGCTACATAAGAATAATAATTATGTGAAGCGAGTCTTTATGTGTCATTTTATATTCTTAATTTACAATACATCGAGAATCGATGTTGCAGCATAAGAATATCACAATGAACGTGCTAAATAATCAATTACACATATGATTTATAAATTATAACTAAATCTTAGATCACATTATTATACTCTATATGTGCCTATAATCAATACATCACATTCATCCTTCCATTGATAAGGTGGATGTGGCGTTCATGGGGAATATACCGTCCATGTCCAAGAAGGGAGAGATCTTTGAAGCCTTGATTACAGGTCTAGTTTTCCAATATTTTTGACCCGGCACAAAAATGCACCTTGGACCTTCTTGGGCTACCCATCTACCAAAATATGAACAAAATGCTTCCTAACTATATATGTGAAATGTGCACTTCCAATTATTCTTTTCTAATTTTATAAATTATATCTTGACACATTACAGTTAGATGGATCATAAATTCATAATCTTCGAAATAAGATAATTAAACTCATATCTTTTCAAATAAAATCTAAAACTTGGAACCACTATAAACAACGAGGCCACGCCATAAATGCATATGTAACTCATTACCTGATTGCACTTTCGGCCATGATTTGCTTTGAGAATTTTGTCTATTTCAAATATATTTCTTTTCCTTTTTTAAAATTTCACTTTTCATGGTATCAATTAAAATATGATAACTAGTCTCAATACCTTTTTCTTTTCATCCGAAAAGTAAGGGAAATAAAAAAGTAAGAATAAAGTTTGCTTTGTCTTAGTATTTTGAAACATGCATGCAACACATATATAATTGTGGTAGATGATGCAATGCACTCCCTGGTAAACACTGGTCCAGGTAAAAGAAAGAAAGAAGAAAACCAAGTATGCAGTGGAGTGGAGGTGTATGTTGTACAGCATGCATGGAGACAGCATAAATGGAGTATCTACGTCTTTCTCCAACATTAAAATCAAAAGCCCACGTCCTTTACGGTCAGCAGGTTTAAAACTACCACACAACAACAGCAGCAGCAGCAGCAGAAGGGACTGACAGAAGAACATCTAGGGAGCAGAGAAAGCAAGGAACTTGGTAGAGGCCCAGAATCAAGTAAGAATGCCTCCCTCTTGGACCAAAGAAAGGAATGAACTGTGCAGTGTGATAAATGAAAAGAATAGAAGCCAAAAAAGAAGGAAAAAGAGGGGGAGAGAGAGAGAGAGAGAGAGAAAGTGAGTTAAAGATGATGGCTTTTGGAGCAGTATCAAATGCCTTCTTTTTTTATTCTTCTCTTATCTCCATAATATATCATGACTCATGATTAAAGAGGAAGCACAAAGGGATATAAAACAAGGAGATCTCTTTTAAGGCAGCACATTCTCTTGATTACTACTACTCTTAATTACAGGGGACACAATTCCACATTGCATTCCTCTAATGATCCCTGCTGCAGCAGGCCGACAACTCCCACTATTTTCTTTTACATATATTGCATCATGCATGCCTGAGCTGCATGTCACAACAAGCCTATGACCATGCACTTTTGAGGCTGACCAAATGGGGGGCAAGCAAATGACTGCATCACAGTATAAAGAGGGAGGGGAGCGAGCGAAGTATGGGTGCTTTGTTGTTGCATTCTTTTGAGGCCACCTCCTCCTCCATCTCAGCTTTTGCAGAATTTGGTGGGTGCAGTGATTTAGGAAGAGGCGTTGCATTTGGAGCGCATCGAGTCCAAGGAAGTGCTTCTTCCTGTTCCTTTGAGAGATCAAGGAGAGAGATAGAGAGAGAAAGAGAGCAAGTTAAGGAAGCAATGTACTTGGATGATGACAAGATTTAGAAGTACCACTGCTGCTGCGGCTGCTGCTACCGCAACGTTAGCAAGTAGGATCACATTTCCGAACTTCCACGAGAATGGCTTCTAGTGGGTGCAAGCCTTTTCTGATCTTTGTCATCCTCTTGCTGGTTGCTTCTGGAATTCCTGCACTCGCTACGTCGACGTCCATGGTCAACAACAGCAGCACACTGCGACCTGGGGAGGAGCTTCGCAAGTACAGGAGGATGAGAGCTCATCTTAAGAGGCTCAACAAGCCGTCTACCAAGACAATTCAGGCAAGCAAAACAACTACTGTTCTGCAGCTTCTTCTGCTTCAATTCTGTGTCTGCATGGAGCGGGTTTGTTTTAACAATCGGTTTAATTTGTTTGGCTGCACAGAGTCAGGATGGTGATCTTATCGACTGCGTTCCCTCGCATCTCCAGCCAGCATTCGATCATCCGAGACTCCAAGGGATGAGACCGATGGTGAAACCTTTCTCTGATGCATCTGATATTTTTCTAGAATTAGATGCGTTCTTTGTTTTCTGCATTCTGCTCTTTTTCAGGTCTTCATGCATGCATGAAGCTTATCTTTTGTTAATTCAATTGCTTTGTAGGATCCGCCGGAGAGACCAAGGGGACACGAACTCAGACTCGACGCCGCGGTCGATCGCGACGATAGCTTCCAGTTGTGGAGGGCCTCCGGAGAGTCGTGCCCGGAAGGAACAGTACCGATCAGGAGGACCAAAGAGGAAGACATCCTGCGCGCAAGTTCAGTGAAGAGGTTTGGCAGGAAGCCGGTGGCCAGGACGAGGCATGATTCCGAGAGCACCGAGCATGAGGTTAGTGTGCTTCATGCTTCGCCATGATCATGTTTAAAATCTGTATTATCTTTTGATCACTACAAATGTTGGCACCAGAAATCTGCAAACTTGAGCATCTGATTTGGTGATCAAATTGCTTCTGATTCATGTCATATGATCTAAAATCTTATTGGCATGGCAACATGCAGCATGCTGTTGGGTATGTTGTCGGGGAAGAATACTATGGTGCGAAGGCAAGCCTGAACGTGTGGGCCCCGAAGGTAACCAGCCCCACAGAGTTCAGCTTATCGCAAATGTGGATCATCTCTGGTTCTTTTGGCAGTGATCTGAACACTATAGAAGCTGGCTGGCAGGTAAATCATATTCCACCCTTCTTCCCTTCACAACAACTCTCTCTCTCTCTCTCTCTCTCTCTCTCTCTCTCTCTCCAAGCTCCACATTGTGTGCTGTACAAACAGCTAGACAAGTGCTTTATTTGTTCTGGTCAGTGTTTCCTTGCTTGACACAAGAAAGGGAAAAGCTCTGAGTGACAGCCTGTTGATTTCTCAGGCATGAGAATATGTCCATAAAGAATAAATTTTAACTAGACAAGGATATGCTAAAGTAAGACAAGAACTGTAATTTGTTTTAGCTGAACAACCAGAAAAAAAAAGGAACATTGGATTCCATATTCTTGTTTCTTTCCTTTGAATTAGAAATCTTCTGCACAATCGACTTAAATGTACCTCGTCTTCTCCTCGAGTTTAATGCGTTGTTGGCTGTCATGATCATCTCAGGTGAGCCCGCAGCTGTATGGGGATAATTCTCCCAGGTTCTTCACGTATTGGACAGTAAGTTTTTTTTTTTTCTTGTCAGCAAAAAAAAGTTGTGGGTTAACTGTAACAACATTTGATACCTAATTCAATGTCTTCAACCATTCTGTAGACGGATGCATATCAAGCTACTGGATGCTACAACCTCCTGTGCTCAGGGTTCATCCAAACAACAAACGTGATAGCCATTGGAGCTGCCATCTCCCCAACATCATCATATAACAATGGGCAGTTTGATATCAGTATATTGGTCTGGAAGGTAAATAGATCAATCCACCTCAAGAGTTTATTTTAAGCTATCTATGAACAATAACTCATGGAGAAATTAAACAAAGGTGTTGTCTTTATCTGCAGTTTTTTAGCTTTGACATTGACACAGTAACAAGAACATATACTTTCCTAAAGCAAGAATAATAATGGCAACAAGAGTGCATGCATCAAAATGGCAAGGGTGTGTTGGGTGCGTCCTTCATCATTGTGAGTGGAGCAAAATGCCACAGCAGTGATGATGAGACAGTGGTGGTGGGCCTAAAGTAGATGCTATGAGGACATATGCTAAGATTTCATTAGCCCCTTACATTCCCACTTAGTAAAGAAAGTGACCACTTCAGACTTGCCTTTAGCTTTTCGACTTTGTCCAAAGCTCCATGTCTTCATTTTGTTGAGCCAAATCTCTCTCCTTCGAAGAGTTCTTCCAATTGTCGAGAAAAACGTCAAATTGTGAAAAATGTCCGTGTATGAAAAATACCAACTAGTAAAAAGGACATTTGTTTAGGATGTCAATATTGCTCATTCTCAAAAAGACGCGACAATAATGTTACTCTATTTTATATTTTATTAGATAAAGATAAAAGATGCTGCCGAAGTGACCATAATGCTTGGTATAGTAGCTCTAGAGTTCCTTCCTCTCTTCCTGAGAAAATCCATGTTAACATATGAAATTATCAAAAAATTTTAATTTAAGAAAATAAAAGTTACTATTTATAAATAGTAATTTCAAAATTGCTATAATAAATCTTGTTTTCAAGTTAAAATTACTGATATAGTAATTGTATGTGTTTATATGAATTTACATAAAAATAAATCATTTTTTCTCCTGTTCTTTTTAACCTGAGACACTTTTAGCTTTTTCTTATCAAAATTTATCAATATTTAAAATTATTAATATTATTAATCCGATGGTCGGATGAATGCGATTAAAATAAATTCTAATCAAAATAATTTCGTTAAAATTTGAATTTGAGACTAATATTTTTTTTTTAAATATAATTCTACTAATTAATTTTGGTGGAGACACTTTTGGCTTTCACCTAATAATCTAACAATCTGTCTCTCTCAGGCAGCTGCACGCGTGCTCGTACAATAATTGTAAACTTATGTCTGAGAAAACACATTATTATGCATGTAGGATCCAAAGCATGGGAACTGGTGGCTGGAGTTCGGGAACGGGCTGCTGGTGGGCTACTGGCCGGCGTTCCTGTTCACGCACCTGGCGGAGCACGCGAGCATGGTGCAGTTCGGAGGAGAGGTTGTGAACACGCAGGCCGGCGGCGGGCACACGTCGACGGAGATGGGAAGCGGGCACTACGCGCAGGAAGGCTTCGGGCGGTCGTCCTACTTCAGGAACCTACAGATAGTGGACTGGGACAACAACTTGGTCCCGGCGCCCAACCTCTTGGTCCTCGCCGACCACCCAAACTGCTACGACATACAGGGAGGGACCAACCGCGTCTGGGGCAACTACTTCTACTACGGAGGCCCCGGAAGAAGCATCAGATGCCCTTGATCAGTATATTAGCCATCTTTTCATGTCTCATATTCTTTCATCATCTTTTTCTTTGCATTTTTAAGCCTCTTGCTTTTCATGACTGAAGGCCCGCTCTTCTTTTTTTTTATTGAAACCTTAGGATTTCAGGTCCATATGGTTAGAGATAGAAGGAAAGAAAAAGAGTATTTGATTTCCTTTTGATTCCTAAGGGAAGAGTGGATTCAAAGTGTACACAAGTTCTAGAGCCATGTAAATTTTGGAAAGTTTACAATGAAATCATACAATAGGCTTGTTTATCTTTTTTTTTTATGAAAAAAAGAAATTGTTCAAGTAGGTTGGCCAAAGATATAGAGAGTTAACCAATGGATTTGAATTGGATGGAATTGTAACTAGCTTCTTCTAGTTTAAGAAGATTTTCAATTAGAGTTTCTCTCAACCTAAAAAAAATTGTTGAATTTTGTCGATTATTCGAGACAAAATCTAAAAAAAATTATGATGATAATAAAAAAATTATAACCTTAATTCAAGCTTGAACTTGGGGTCTTCTTTTATCAATTCTATAGGTTAATATTCTCCTAAATCTACCTAAAATCCATGTGAAGATAAATAAATAAGAAATGGTAGCTATCCATCTGGGAGAAATCTTGATTTAGAAAATATATAAGCAGAGATTAGAACAGACCATTTGGACCACTGCGTGCTAAATGAGTAGTAGTACGAATTAATCATATATTGTATCACAATAATGCGACTCCGTTTCGTACAAGTTACAAGGGGGAGGGCCACTTTTATGTGGATGGGCCTTAACTATTAGCTACATGTTAACAGTATCTGTTTGTTATTGCCGATTGTAGTGTGATACCTTTAATAGGTACGCGAGGCGTACCACTTACAAAAGTAAAATACACGGTTGTTCCTCTACGGGAGAGGTATCCCAACATCTTTAATTGCTAACCAGCAAGAGCATGAAAAAAGCAAACAAAAGTACAAAGCAAAGACTCGTTAAAAGATAAAGGAAGGAAAAATATTACTGTGGAAGAAAACGCATGCCAAACAAAGGAAATAACATCAAATATGAGCCCCTCCAAGAAATAAGTATTAGTAGAAAGATTAGGCTAACGTAGACTTTTGAAGTCATCAGCGACGTCTCGTATATCTTCTATGTACTCGGCAACGTCCTAATTGTTTGCCATTAAGTGTCTCTGAGTCAACAAGGAACTTATTAAAAGATGTGATACTGAAGTTTTTCTTGTATTCAGAATGATATGAACAAGGCAATTCAAAGATTATGGGCATAAAACCAGTTGTGGCTTATGGATGACGTCCGAAGAAGGGAGATGCCGGAGAAGCTAAGACAACTTCGGATCTGCTTCCCAAATATCAGTTGGATATTGGGGGAAGATTATAATGTGACACTTGAAGAAATTGACTGGCCAATGTTGCTATGGTAAGAGATAGAGGGATGGAGGCATTATGGGATTTTATTGATGAGCAAGGGACTTGTGGAATTCCCAATCTCAAATTTTCGGCATCTCAAAATGTGAGGTCTAAGCTAAATAGGTTCTGTGGAGGTAGTTGAAATGTTTCATTTAGCTACAGTGACTACATTGGCAATGCCATTTCATATCATACCCTGTTACTTTGGCAATCCAATGAAGGGATCCTATTCAAATTTGAGAGATCTTGATTCTAGGTGATGGACTTCAGATCTACTATGGAGGAGCTATCATGCTTCTGACTCAGACACGCTCCTTATTTGATAATTTGTCACGCCTATGAGATTTTCTTCGAGATTATAGAAGACAAATCTACACTGCCCGGAATCTTCGGAGAATAGAGGTTCTAGATGTTATATCCAGACTCACTCAATTAGAGGATAACCGAGATCTCTCTGTAGAGGATTTGGTTGACTGCTGGTGGTATCAGGATGTGATTGTTAGTGAAGATTTAAAATCTAGATAGCTTGGAGACAGAGATCCTGATAATTGTGGCTTAAGCAAAGTGATTCAAACACAAGGTTCTTTGACATGTATGCAACAAGTGTACAACGCTTCAAATCACCGACACGACAATATTTGAGTAAATGAGGAGGTGACAGGGAGACAACGTGAGAGATGTGGTGGTAATTAACGTAATTTAGGGGTCGTTTGGCAGAGTATTTTCATTTTATTAACCGATAATTTAGATCACTACTAAAATATATTATTATTTTATAAATTATAGTGGTTGGTAAGTATTATTAATGTATAACTTAAAATGTTAAACATAAAATTATTAAAATAGTCTAAAAATATTGAACATTATTAATATATTATTTTGTATAAACAAAAAGACTTATTAACCTAGACTCATCTATCTTTGATAAAAGAAGTGTCTTTTAACAAAATAAGACTAATACTAGTAATGAAAGCGATCTATTCTTGCAATATATCTAGTAAAAATAAAAAAATAAGTTTGGACAAATTATATGGAGTTTATATTTTTAATTATTTGTAAAATAATGTTAATAAATCAAGAAGATGTTGAAAAAAGATTATTTTTCTAATAAAATATGAATATATTAAAAGTTAGGTTGAATTAATAATTTTGTCAAAATGTATCTCACTCTATTGGTATTACGGAAAGACACCTCTCATAGGTGTTATCTTAATTAGCAGGGAGGTGATAATTTAGATTATCAAAAAAATAAAATTCATCGTTAATGTATTCCAGCCAAATGTGATAATATGGTGGACCCTAAAAATTTTAAATTAAATGACCAATAGTCTATCTGGATTAACGTCCCCTTGGAGAATTCTCTCGATGCAAGCCCTTGGGAGAATGGAAATGGATGGGTCGAGTTACTAATAGGCTCTTGCATGTCCAAGCTAAAAGTTTTATCAGCTTTTTCTTGGAGGAGGAGGTTCTTACTGCTCTAAGAAATTTGAAGAGTGAAGTCTCTCCTGGGCGAGATGGTTTTTCGATGTTCTTATATGGATTTTTGGCCACTGAAGAGACCGGATGACATGACCATTATACATGAGTTTGCTTCTAGCAATAAGGGTTTTGAGAGGATCAATAAATTCTCCCTCTTTATGATTTCGATGATATCGCTTACTGAATTGTAGAGGAATTTAGACATATTGCTTTATTTAAATCCATATATCTTATAATTATCCCTATTTTGGCTAATAGTTTGTGGTTGGTGTTTGATTCCTTGGTTCATCTTGTACAAGTGTCGTTTATAATATGACGCTTGATTTTTGACAAATTCACTATGACCCCGGAGATCATATCCTATGAGTGATGCATGACTAAGAAAGGGTTCTTATGGAAGGTCGACTTCTCTAAGACATGATTTACTGGAGGAGCATTTCCTGTGGAGTTCTTTGTATAAACAAGACTTTCTTATAAGGTGGATATCTCGATGAAACGGGGTGTATGCATTGTTTCTTTCTTATAACTTATTAAGGAAAATCTTGGTGGTGGTTGGGTATAACCCTAATGCGGTGTTCACCAAGGCTACCCACTTGACTTGATGCTTTTCTTCATTGCTGCTAATGCACTAAGAAGGTCTATTTTTTAGTTTGCAACACTAGTATTCTCTATTGTTTTTGTGGTAACTCGGAGCAGGGCATCATCATTATGTTGATGATACCATATATTTCACAGAAGGATCTATGGAGGTAGCAAAAAGGGTATCATTTTTGGTGGATGTCTATGGTGATTACTCATGTCTTCTCATTAACCGATTGAAGTCCTCTTTCGTTGCTTATGGTATGGATTTACATGAGACTGAAGTCCTACTCTATGGGTCTCCAAATAACAACAT
This sequence comes from Pontederia paniculata, assembly GCA_001647135.1. Lineage (NCBI taxonomy): Eukaryota > Viridiplantae > Streptophyta > Magnoliopsida > Commelinales > Pontederiaceae > Pontederia > Pontederia paniculata. The sequence goes on along the minus strand of LTAE01003942.1, from coordinate 13,458 downwards.
GTACACTTCCCTTATAATATCTAGGCCTACTACTAACTGATGGGAAGACATTGACTTAAGATTGGATGCTTGTAATTGAAAGGGTGGAGCAGATATTGAAGGGATGGATGATGTAAAACAAGATTAGTGGGCTTTTTGCCCATAGTCATAAGTCCTTAGCACTGTGGGCCTTTAGCCCATTAGTTTAATATAGGCCTTTTGATTAGTTTTTCTTTTAATTAGATTACCTTTTATGAGGCTTCCATGATATAATTATATTGGTGTTTGAAACTTTATATAAACTCATATGTTACCTTAAAACTTATGCTTGAATGAATAAAGTTCTTGTTTAATTTATTTATCTCTTATGTAGATAATATAGTTTAGAGTTAGGATTATTTTATATCAATTGATATCATAGCAAACTCAGCCCTTTGATTGCCATCACTATGATCTTGTCTCCTCCCAAGCCTTAACTTTCTCCCTCCTCTTCCCCACACATCACATGTTTCTCCTCTATTCCTCACACCACCAACCACTCACCTTTGTCATCACACACAACCACAACGCCACCCTCTCCATCATCCCCTCCACATGAATGTTGCCGCCAGTAGCCCTTCTTGCTGCAATTGCTCACCACCACCAAGTTGTTCTCCGTCATGCACGAAGTTCTATTCTTCGCGACTGCCACCATTGATGTTGCTTTTGCTACAACACGTGATCATCGTTGCTTCTGACAACCGCGATCACAAAAGTGGATGCCTTCGCCAGATTTGCTTCGAAAAGACTATAGCTCCACCAATAATAGTCGTGCCATCTCTATGAGTCAAACGATTATTCCCTTGCTTCGACCAATGCCCTTGATATTACGTTCGCAACTATTGCTTGCAAGTATATTGCCATTGCAGTCAATTGTCGCATGCAACTCACAATCGCGCACCAATGCGTCTTCAACACTTTCAGATATTGCATCACCTTCATGAGTTCGTGGTTGTTGCTTGTCAACCCGCACATGCCATAGGTATGTCCTCTCCATCTCCCACTGTCGTTGCTACTCTGCTTCGCTCAACACCACCAGTTACAGCCACCCAAAGGCCTCGCAAGCTCTGCCTTTCGTCATTGCATGACCACCGTCGTTGTTCCCTTTTGTTGTGAGCTGCTACTTTCACCGTCGTGCAGAAGGAGATTATTATTTTCTTGTCATTATTGTTGACCTCAAACAATCAAAAAAGTAAGACAAAAAAAGATATAAAGAGGAAAAAAATTAGAAAATTGTAAGAAAAAGTTGAATGAGAGATAGAGAGCAAATCTTAAACAAAAGGACAAGAAATAGAAAACATAGAATAGACAAATTAAAAAAAGAAGAGAGAGTCCAATTCGTTATCTTTCAAGAAAAAGGAGAGTTAAAAAAATAGAGAGAAAGAATAAAGTTTTGCTTAATAAAAGAGACTAGTACTTGTTCCTTTTGAAAAGAAAATTAAAACTTTTAGTTGCTATGTCGAGAAAGATTCCTCGTATTTATTTTTCTAGTTGTCAATCCTACTCCAAGTCACAAGCCTTCGAGGATCTTAAACGTAAGTGTGATCTTTTACGTAATAAACATGAAACCATTGAATAACATCAAGCTTTTTTTTCTCAAGTTACATCATTTATGAACCATGCTATGTTCCACCATTCTATACTTACACACTTCCTTAATGAATATACACCTTACTATGAACTTTATTATCCATCTTTATCTGTACAGAGATTTTTGCCTAGCTATTTGCGTTCACATGATTGTCCACATAGCTCATATCTAATCCTCCACCACATAATCTTACAAGGAGGAGTGTTTTAGAAAATTCATCACATGATACACATCATCAATATGTTGCTCCTCCTACACCTTATTCAAAGGATGCACCTTCGTCTATGCCTGATGTTTTACCATAGTATGATAGCTCTTATTTGGTATAGATCGATAAGCCATCCTTCGATGGTCATTTTAATTCTCTAATTTCTTTGATATTCGAGTAAGATGTCATTGATGTCCCTTTGTTTAAGCCTACTGTTTCATATTTCACTAATGTTGTTATTGTTGAATCATCAATTATTCCTAAGGAAGTTGATCCTATGTATAAATCCTCTGATACTGACACTCTTCTTTGCCATAATTTTCTTGTTTCACATTATTTAATTCTTTTCTTCACAGGATGAGCAATGGAAGTGTGTGGCTTCATGTTATGAGAGACACTTACTGGTACCTCATATAAGAAGAATTATTTTAGCGATTTGTTGATTTTAGACTTTCCAAAGTTCTCTAATGGGCGTCCTCATCAACTCATGTTCAACCGTTGAATCGATCACTCCCCTATTATTGTTGTTTGGATTAATGATGCTGACTACAGACACCTTGATGTCATCCTTTTGCACCTGTATTATCTTGCGACTCATCAAAGTTGAGTTTTTCTCAGCCAAGGAAAATTGATGTTGAACAAGATTAGTTTATGGGCATTTTTTCCTATAGTCATTAGTCTTTAACACTAGACCTTTAGCCCATTAGTTTAGTTTAAGCCTTTTGATTAGTTTTCCATTTAATTAGATTTTCTTTTATTATATTTTCATGTTATGATAATATGGGTGTTCAAAACTCTATATAAACCTATATGTTGTCTTAAAACTTATGGTTGAATGAATAAAATTCTAGCTTAGTTTATTTCTCCATTAAGTGGATAATTTAATATTGGGTCAAGATTAATTTATATCAATGGAGCTCACAATTACTATCACGTGGGAATCAACTTACTTTCTCCACTCAATTTTATACGTTACCTTTGTCTATTACATGTTTGTACTACCACCACCAAAACTAGCGGAGGCATGTATTGATTCTCTACGTAGTTCTTCCTTTTGGCGGCACTCAGGTAACTCACATCACATAACTAATCTTGTTGCATGAAAGGTCATTTTTCAGCATCGGTTGGAGGGCAACTCGGGAGTTCAAGTGTTTTGCCACAGGAATGAGGCTATATTAGCTAAATGGCTTTGCTAGATCATGGGAGGTGGTATTGGATTATGGATAATAGTTATTTTAGCGTGTCGTGGAAGGTCTTCATTTGATGCGGTGCATCAAGTGCATGATATTAGGCTTTTTGCATATGTATTTTACATCATTTTCATATCTTCTTTCGAGCTTGAACCTATATTTTGTACGCATTTCTCATTTTTCTATGAACATGTTCTTGTATCACTTAAAGTTTGACAATTTGTGTATTTGGAGCCAAATGATGTTGCTTTATACTCTTATTTCAATACTTTGCAGAGAATAAGTTTTCACACCTTCGCACAGAGAAGCGATACAACGTAGCAGCTCGCGCCAGAAACTGACCGCGTTCAAAATCGTGTCGAATTTAAACTCGAAGTCTAGACAAAACGGGACATGTTAGCTTAACACAGATCGGACTATCCACCATACACGTCGATTCGTCCGATCTGAAGGCTGATATGAAGTCTTGTTCGATCCAGACTCTTCCCAACCGTCCAATCTCAATTTCAACTCCAAATTTCAGCTATAAATAGGCCTTCATACATCTATCTCAGATATATCTCAGAAGACAGAAAAGAATCAGAGACTCCTCATAATCATATAGATTTTTTAAGAGCTGATAAGCCAACATTGGAGGAGAAACCTTGGAGCGAGATTGAAGATCTAAAAGCAAATATGATTATGCAGATTTTGTTAATTTGTTCTCTAATCTTATTTGTTAGGCTTAAAGCCATTTTGTGTTTAGGAATAATTTCTGTTGAACCTCAATTAGTTGTTGATTTGATATTCTCTTAAAGTTTATTAAGTATTTTATTAACTTTAATCGAAAGATATTGTTAGTATTTTACTGTCAATCAAACTTCTTTCGGATTTCTACGAATTACGTTTTCAGGCAAGGAAAAAATGGGCCGTGTTTGTCTAACACGGGTCGTTTTCACTTCCGCCATCGTTTCTGAATCTGTTTTGCTGTAAAACATTTTGAATATTTTAATCGAAGGAAAACATGGTCGTGATCTTAGCAGACTCGACCATGTTCCTCTTTCGAAAGTCGTGTTTTCATCTGCCCGGACGTGGTCCGTTTCAGACGCGACGTATTTTAGTTCGGCCGTTTTCAAGTGTTTGTATTTTTAGATGCAAAGATTTATATCTATCTATTTTCAGAATTCATAAATTGTGGGTTGCTATTCATTCGAGAGAATCCTAACAATTTAGGATTGAATTTTATTGCGCTTTAACCTAATTGATTTCGGATTAATGTGTTTACATATTTCTTGATTAAATTATGATTAAAATAGTTAGCTCATCCGAGAGGAGTCCTATATTATTAAATTAATCCTTCCGCCATCTAATATTCAGACATTTTAATTGATTATATCCAAGAGATAATTGCGGGGATACAAAATACAAATTCTAATCAATCTATTGATCTCTTTTGATCTTTTATTTTTCTTCTTTTTCCTATCTTATCTTATCTTATCTTATCTTATCTTATCTTATCTTATATTTTCTTTTCTTAATTCATTGAAGATCTTTTAATTAGATTTCAAAGATAAAGTTTTAGAAATTAAAATTCATCAGTCTTCGTGGGTTCGACACTCTACTCATCTTTTTATTACTTGTTCGACCAATATTCTTGCTGAAGTTTTAGCATATGATTTTTCGCATCAAGTTTTTGGCGCCGTTGTTGGGGACTGTTTTGAATTTTTATTTTTGAACTTTCATCATCGATTAATATGAAAATTTTCAAAACCATTCTTAGTGTGCGTGCCATTTTCAATTTGCAACCCCTTATCTTTTTCGTACGCAACACGGTCCGCGTCTTGCCAGACACGGACTGTTTGACAACGAACACAGACCACGTTCTGTGTAAAACGGTTCGTGTTCGTGTCAAAAATTTTACTCTTTCTTCATCTGAATTATTTCAAAAAAAAAATCTTTATCCTCAATGGCGAAGAAACAAAATTCTAATTAGTCAAGGCCACAAGTTGTGGAAAAGAAAATTAATTTGAAATAGTTTGAAGTTCAGCAACAAAAACAATTTGATCCATCAAAAGCCTCTTTGAGCCACAAGCAAGAGGGTACTCCTAAAGTAATTCAAGTTGACATTAATCAACCTGGACAAAGTGACAGCACTGCATCTATTCTAGCTGAAGTGGATGCCCTTTCGATGAATCCACTCGCGATGTTGACCCAAATGATGAGTACATTGCTGTCCAAATTCTTCGTACAAGAAGAGTATATTCAAAATATGGAGAATCAAATTTCAAAAATTAATCAAGCAATGGAGAAACTAATGATGTCATTAAATCGTCAACTGAGTCAAGAGTGAAATTGGAGGATATGTTGGGTCAAGTCATATCTAGAATTCAACACAAATTTGCTATGCAAGACCAACTTATTCAGAAATTGGAAACCATATTGACCTACTCCAAGATCACAGAAAAATTGTTGACGATCTCCCTCCTCCTCCACAGTCTTCTGAGATTCAAGAAAAAAATGAAATAATGCAAGCCAAGATTCAAGAACTGGAGACGCAAGTTAAAGATTTATCTTCTCACTTGGCCGAATCTTCGAAGGCAACACAAGTGGAGAATCCAACAACTGTCATTTGCTCATGTCACCATCAAAACTCGTATAGAAGACGATGGAGACCGCGAAGATGGTATCAGCCTATGACATGGACAATGGAGTGGCGTGTGAAGGAGACTAGTGACTATGTCATAAAAGACAGACAGGTCCAAAGGAGGAGCTCGCCTTCGGAGAGTCTGATCATCACATCCAATTTATCTCAACATGCAGTGCCACAAGAGGAGAGGAGCACACAACAGGGACAATTAGCATCATCATCAATATCAACCCAACGTTGGCAACTAAAGAGCCCAACTTTAACACAACTTCAATTGTAGCCAAAATCTCAAGACAAGGGCAAGACAATACTCATTGAACCAGATCAAATTTGTTGAGTTAGAACATGGGGCTGAATATCCACGATAATATCATTTATCCCTGGTGAGATTGTTCCTAATTCAAAATTTATTCTGATTTTATTCTTTTATTTATTTTCTTTTAGAAAAAAATTAGATTCTGAAAAAAAAATTGACACGACCTATTTTAATTCAGCACGGGCCATTTTGATTTTTTCGAGCTTTCATTTCCTGCAGGCATCGGACGCCATCCGTAAACAATCAAACACCTCGAATTATGTGTCCATCAAAAGGTGCGTGTGACACGTCAACTCTCGTGATTCGCTTAACGTCAGCCGCCCAAAATGGATCGTTTGTGAAAAATAGATCTTGTCCATCAATTGTCACATCAGCAAGGCACGTGTGCCATGCTATTCAGCCACGGGATTTGCACGACTCCTCGCTCTTCGTGCCAACCTCCACCCACTGTCATTAATGAAAGGTAAAGTTTTTGTATATAAAATCAATTCTCCTTTCCTTTCTTCTCCATCTTTAGATCTGGCACCCTTCCATCTTCCTCCACCTCGACACCGGCTGCGCTCTTCAACATCGGACGCGCCCTGCACTCCCACCGTTAGCCGCGTCCGTCAACGCATCCCCGCCTGCGTTCTTCTTCTCCGGCCACCGCAACTCTTGCAACGTCCGTCTTCGTCAGCACGCGACCAGCCGCCGGCACACCTCAACGGGCGTTGCAACCCTCGCACCACAAACTCCGCCTGCGCTCCACTGCAATCTCCGGCCGTGTTCCTCCTTGCGAGATCTTCAATCCAAAAGGCGGCCACAATCTTCAACACCAACTGTGCATCCCTCTTCTCCGCGGCGCAACAACAACGCACCTCAACACAGGCCGCGCACCTCAACACCGACCACGCTCTTCAACACCGGGCGCGTACTTTCTCTTCGGATGCGCTCCTCTCTTTCTCAACTCAGCTGTCTCCAGCAACTACAGATTTGGTTACTGGAAATGGCCCGTTTCATACCCAGCACAGGCCATTTCTAATGTCACCCCGTGTTATGATGCCCCGACGACGCCCTCGTCAAGAGGAAACTCCTAGCCCATCTTTGGTCACAAAACCAAGAGAATTAAATTTCGTGATTGGGCACAACAAAGAGCTTATAGAAAAATCAAAGAGCTACCAGTGGTCGCGACAAAATATGCTTGTCCCAACACCATGCATACAATCGAGATATATGATGAGGTGATCACATTATTTGGACGGGTCGGTATGGCAGAATTTCTGTTGAAGAAGTGCCCTACATATGAGGGACTTACTTATGAGTTCCTTAGCTCTTTTGAGGTGCATAATGTTGATCGGACGAAAGTGTACAGTGATAGTTCAAGGCAGGAGAACCCCAACGTCATATTCAGAATGTATAATCAGGAGTTCTGTATGACTTTGGAGCAGTACAACACAGTATACAGATTTCCTGAGTTAGATCACAACCCAAGACATAATGATTTTGATGCCCCATCGTTTTGGGGCACAATTACAGGAGAGAATCGTCTGCAGCTAGCTCGCACTAAGGCGAGTAGGATCCAGAAACCGACACTGCGATATGTCCATCGGATTTTATCCAGCACTATCTGCGGGCGCGGCGACAGTGATGGAGCTGTCAATACTACTGAGCTTTTCTTCATGTGGGCGATGTTGGAAGGCAAGCATGTGAATGTTGGATCTTTCTTGGCCTTTAACTTGGAGAAATCAGCCAAAAAGACTAAAGGCATGATTGTCATCGGCGGCCTCCTCACACCTATTGTTGAGCACTGCTGCCTCTACCTCGCACCTCTTTTACTGTTGGCTCCATCTTTGATCGATTGCAGCAAGATCACCCACATGAAGCTGATTTCGAAGATTCAGGGTGAGCCTTACTTTATTTTCAGGAGTCGCACTAAGAAGATCACCTGCAGCCAGAGGGCACGACTCATTGTATTTGATCGTGCCAATTGGTTGTATTTTCCACCACTGATCGTTGATGAGGAGTCTGTGGAGCCGACACAACATGAGCCAACCCAGCCTGTGCAGTATGGTTATCAGCCGCCTCCTGAGGGACCCTCATATACCCAGCCCAATTATCACATACCTGAGGAGGGTCTTTCGTATACCAAGCCTCATTATTAGATGTCTGAGGAGAATGCCCCAGAGTAGCCCGTACCTCTTAGATTCGCCTATACGCGAGAGTATGGTTCTTCTGCAACAGGCACTTTTGACTTTGCTTCTCTTCAGAGCACTCTGGAGGGAATTAGAGCTGACCATGTGGACTACCACCAAACCAACATGAGCCGCTGGGATTATGTGGATCGGTCTCTTGATAATCATCAGCACTAGTTAGATCAAATGTGGGACTTTATGTAGGAGGAGCGTTAGCATGCTGAGGAGGACCATCATCTTACTGAGGAGTAGTGTTGTCTTGCTGAGGAGGATCGCTGCCTTGCGGAGGAGGACCGACAATGCTTAATCCAGTTAGAGAGGATGATGCAGCGCCAACAAGATTATCACATCAGCTAGGATCACATTAGGATATGGCACCGCCACCACCGCCACCTCAGTGACATTTAGGTTGTTTCTGTCTTTCATCTTATTTTTCATTGTTATGTGTCTGCATTTTGTTGTTATCTCTCAAAGCTTCTCAACACTGAGGACAATGTTTGATTTAAAGCTTGGGGATGGTACATGGTCATGCATTCTGTTTTAAGTTATATGCATTAGTTGCATGTTTGTTTTTGTTTGCATGATGTACTGCATTCTATTACATTAAAAAAAACTTTTGCATTATCTTGTGTCAAATTAACTAACTTTTAATTGCTTAAAGTTGATAAGATGCAAAGCTGTTTTTTTGAACCTTGGTGTGTCTAGATAATTAAATTTGTAGGGGTTCATGCCTGGTGACATAAGACAACTGGTTTGGGATCCGCCGATCGAAAGTATGCTACATGGACCATCTTGTGCAATATGGATAATCACTGACGTATTCAAATTTGAGTTGAGTTCAAAATTGAACTTAAATGAAAAAAAAAGAAAAAAAGTTATGAAAAATTTGAATTTCAGTATTTAAATATCTTAAGCTCAATTATTACTTTTGTTTTCAACATTAATGCTTTTATATGATTAGCTTTATATTTTATATTTCATGAGGCTGGATTAGAAATGTTTAAATATGTCTGAGTTCAGAACTTTTACAAAGTCGGGATTCTTGGTTTGTGAATAGATACTTTGGCGATAGTCGTGTAAAAGAATAATAGGAAGAAAGTATTGGTTGGTAGGATAGAAGTTATGATGGATTCTTTTGATTCTTGAGCTTTATCTTTAGTTTTTGCTTGAGGACAAATAAGTATTCAAGCTTGGGGATGTTTGATGCGAGCAAAAATATACATATTGCACGCATCTATTCATATCATTTTCTTAGTATTTTACATTGATTCATGCATTATTTTATTTAGTTTTGTTGATTTTGCATTTATGAGTCAGATTCTACATAAGTGCTTTATATGATTAATTTTCAGGAAATGACATCAACTCCAAAATAATGAAGCAAAACGGACCGCGTTGGATCAACACGGCCCGTGTTCAACTCGTTTTATTATGCTCGTATTTTCTTAACACCAAAATGGGTCGTGTATCATCAGAACATACCATGTTCGACATTGAGTAAAGAATAGTCCGTGTTCGCGTCGTGTTATCTCGAAATGACACCATCAACAGCCAAGCACCGACCGCGATCAAAGTCTTGTCAAATTTAAACTGAAGTCTAGACAAAACGGTCCATGTTAGCTTAACACGGACTGTGCTATCCACCGTACATGTTGATTCATATGATCTGAAGGCTGATATGAAGTCGTGTTCAATCCAGACTCTTCCCAACCATCCAATCGCAATTTGAACCCCAAATTTCAACTATAAATAGGCCTTCATACATCTATCTCAAATATCTCTGAGAAGACAAAAGAATTAAAGACTCCTCATAGTCATATAGATTTCTAAAGAGCTGAGAAGCCAACATTGGAGGAGAAGCCTTGGAGCGAGATTGAAGATCTAGATGCAAATAGGATTCTGCATATTTTTTTGTCCTCTGATCTTACTTGTTAGGCTTAGAACTATTTTGTGAATATGAATAATTTCTATTGAACCTCAATTAGTTGTTGATTTCATACTCTTAAAGTTAATTGAGTATTTTATTAACTTTAATCGAAAGATATTGTTAGTATTTTATTGTCAATCAATCTTCTTTTGGATTTCTATGAATTAAGTTTTCCGGCAAGGACAAAACGGGTCGTGTTTGTCTAACACGGGCCATGTTGGTCTAACAAGGGCCGTTTTCACTAAAGTCATCTAATATTCATACATTTTAATTGATTATATCCAAGAGATAATTGTGGGGAGACAAAATTCAAATTCTAATCAATCTATCTGTCGATCTCTTTTGATCTTTTTTTGATCTTTTCTTTTTCTTCCTTTTCCTATCTTATTTTTTTTATCTTTTCTTAATTCATTGAAGATCTTTTAATCAGATTTCAAGATAAAGTTTTAGAAATTAAAATTCATTAGTCCTCGTAGGTTCGACACTCTACTCATTTTTTTATTACTTGTGTGACTAGTATACTTGCTGAAGTTTTAGCGTGTGCTTTTTCGCATCAACGACCCGACTTTATACCAGGACAACCTGAATCAAACCCGAGGGAGCAAGTTCTAGTTGTGACTTTGAGCTCACCCACTGTAGAAAAGATACATATTCTAGTTTAGCAATCACCTCAAACACTTGAGATAACCAACAAATAAGAACCCATTCCACAAAGCTTGAAACCGGCTCAAGCTGAAAAAGACTATCAGCTACTAGCAGCCTCTACACAAGATTCTACCTTTTCCCCAAAGAATGTTGAAGGCTCATGAAAGGCAACAATTTACTAGGTTTATGGAAGTGTTGAAAAAGCTTGAGATCAATATATCTTTTATAGAAGCTCTTTAGCAAATGTCATCATAAACAAATATATTATTTAAGAAAAGAAGGATATTTTATTTAAGAAAAGAAGGATAGATGTGAAAGAGACAGTAACCCCGATCAAGAATACCAATGTAATTATATGAACAAATTGCCACCCTAATTGAAAGATCTTGGCAGCTTCTTTATACCATGTGAGGTTAAGCACCTACAAGTTAAAAGAGCATTATGTGATTTGGGAGCTAATGTGAGTGTTATACCCTCTTTCATTGTGATAAGCTGAATGTAGGTGAACCAAAGCCCACAAACTTGGTGTACTGTCAAACACCTAAGAGGCATTCTTGAAGATATACCAATCGAGTTGGACAATTCTAATCCCTGTTGATTTTGTAGTCTTGGATACTCAAACACTCTCCTAATACCTGGAAGACTCTTCCTTGCCATTGCCGTTGCAATTATTGATGTAAGAATGGGAAATTGTCATTCCAAATTGTTGAAGACAAGATAGAATTCAACTTATCTCAAATAGTGAATAAACCAATTGAAGAAGTCACAAATGAGGAGTATATTTTATTGAAGAAGTTGTACAAGAAGTTTTAGCTATGGCACATGTACAAGAGGCTAATCAGACCCTAGAAGATAATGAAGAACATCAACAATCGGCACTCCAAGTAGATCAACAAATATTGACAAAAATGGAGCAATCAGGCTAGGGCTGTGAAATCAGTTATTAGTCACAACTATCAGAATTGATTGTCACAACCCTGCAAGATCAATCTGATGGAGAACCAGCTACATCAGCTGTAGCAACCTAACTCCACTCACACGTCAAGTTGAACTAAAACATCTTCCACTTACGCTCAAGTCCAAAATTTTTGGGCCAGGTTTCACCTTCCCTATTATTGTCAACTCATCTTTATTTGATGATCAACGTGTTAAATTATTGAAAGTGATGAAGGCACATAAGAAATCAATGGGGTATTCAATGGATGATATTAAAGACATTTGTACCTCGCTTTGTATGCAGAAAATTCCTCTTGAAGAAAATTACAATTCATCCATAGAAGGACACATCATAACTACTTCAAGAGTACGATATGGAAATCATAGATAAAGGAGGAGTTAAAAACCTGGTGGCAGACCATTGGTCCAAATTGTCGGAACAGGTGGAAGGCTACTCTCTTCCTATAAATGATGACCTATCCAACAACTTACTCTTTGCAATCATCAACAGGAGCACACCATGGTATGCTGACATTGCAAACTTCTTAGTCGTTAGATATCTTTCACCAGAGATGTCACGACAAGAGAAGAAGAAACTATTAATTGAATTGAAGCATTATTATTGGGATGATCCAATGTTCATTGAGAGATGCTTTGATTGACAATTTAGAGGATGTATATCATATACTGAAGTTAGCAAGATAATCGAAGAATGTCACAATTTGGCCTATGGAGGTCACAGAGAAATTCGAAGAACAACAACCAAAATTCTACAAGCTGACTACTACTAGCCGACAATATTCAGGGACGTGAATGATTATGTGCAGAGTTGTGATAGTTGTCAGAGGACAGGAAATATTTCCAAAAGGAACGAAATACCACAAGGCGAAATTCTTGAAGTAGAGCCCTTCGATGTTTGGGGTATTGATTACATCGGACCCTTCCCGAACTTTGATAAGTATTTACATAAAGTAATCAATCCTAGAGCAGTAGAACCATAATCTAAAAAAAATTATATTCAAAGTGAATGGGCAACGCTCGAAGTTATATCAATCAAGGATAGCAATACCAAGGGAAGAACTAGGCAACCTAGAACCAACTGATGAACCTACAACTTAGACACTACAGACACAGTCTAGTCAAGGACAGTAAACAGTGACGCTTACTGGGAGGCAACCCAACTCTTTTCTCTATTTTTGTTTTGTTTTTGTTTTCATATAATCTCATATGCTCTATTGTGATTCAAGTAGAGTAAAGGTGTGATTCAAAACAAAAAGAAACACCTTCTGGAGATGATGGCTACAAGAGGACAAGTTACTGATAAGTAGATTTTATATAGAAAATTTTGTGCCAAAACACTTCTATTTTCTGCTCATTTTTGGCTTAAATGCATATTCTCTTATGTTTATCACCCCACTTTCCCAAACTATTTGCATAGATGACATGTAGAGCTTTATACCGAAATATATGCATATATAGATGAATTTCCAGCTCTCTTTATCTTATTTTGATTCACTAATTAATTGTTGACCTAATTGTTGAATCTAGGATCCCGAGATTATTTTTGAATGATCACAAATTTGTAAGTGAACTCAGTCTGTACTAATGAACTTGTTTGAGCTGATTTCTGTAACAGGACATAGACAAGTTCAGAACAGCAGTCGACCTGAGCTAAAGGAATGGACGACCACTGCACACGTAATACATATCATGAAGAACCATATGTGTGCAGTGGGCGTCCTAAGGATATAAGCGGTCGACCAGTAGAAGGAGGAGGAGGTCATATAAACAGCAGTGCATATGGAGGAGGAGGCAAAGACGGTCGACCCA
>LTAE01003941.1:0-34685 GCA_001647135.1 Pontederia paniculata | reverse complement strand
GCATAAGCAAGATAAGAAAGAAAGTAAAGATGAAAGATAGACTTAAAGTTAAGTCCTTGAGCATAATTGGCTAAGATGCTAAAGTAAAGAAAAGATGAAGGGTCATATGTTGATACTAAGTTTGGTTTAAGAACTCTGTGATATGCTCTATGTTATTGATGATGTTTATATGCATGACATATAGGTCTTTGTATATATGGGTGATATGACTCATCCATTTTTCGACCTTTACATACTCTAACGGGATGAAAGTCTCCTGCTTCTGGATCCTGCAGGTGCGATGTAATTATAATGCTTATATGAAAATGGCGCTGCTCGTGATGGCTAAAGCACATGGTCAAGTATGATTGTCTTAGAGTCAAATTATGTTATTGTCGTTCTACTTTCTATCATGGTGTAAAGATTGTATCGCCTTATGGCAAGTTGATGTATGTCAATTTATGTTAAAAGACCTTCATGGACAGGTTGTATATTTTAAAGTTCATGTCTTGTATTATATCGTCCTTCAATCAATGTTCAATGTCTTCCGTTGATACATACTCGTGTCATGATCTTGTTTGTCTATGCTGATTTTATTCAAGGTCAATTATAATTCCTGGTTTCTCTTTGAGTTCTTATGTATATTGACCATAATTGTCAATGGTCAAGTCAAGTTTATTATTTCGTAGCGTCCCGGAGACCGTTCCGAGCACGTGGCCGATTCGTCCGCGTGGCGGGGCGCATTTTCGAGGTGTTATAAAGAGAAACTCTATCCACTTCAAATTAATATATGAAATTATTATGTACAAGTAAAAAGCATTAAATCTAATAAAAAATTCCATATGGAGGTCCAGATGGAAGTGTCTAAGTTGGGAGCCGATTACTGATTCATTTATATGATTTTAGTCTGAATAAGACTAAGAATATGTTCGAATGAAGGAATGAGAAGGGAGTAGAAAAGGATGTGATGAGATTGCATAACTTATGTTTGAATACAAATTTTAAAGAAAAATAAGGAGATTTAAATTTTATCAATTTAATGAAATTAGGAGGAATTAATATTTTGATCGATTTTACCTTCATCTTAATTATTATTGATTCTTTATTTTCTTTTGCTAGAGTAAATGATCGTTTTAAAAAAAATAATATTTATATTATATTTTTCATTTCTATCCAAATAAAAAGTTTATAACACCTTCCACTCTTTTTTTCGTCTTCTTTTTTCTTCTCCTTCTTATCCGTCCTAACTTAAATATTCAAATAAAATCTAAGAAATATACAAAATATTCATATTTGTAAACCATTTACCTTGTTAAAGAAATGCAAAATATTGAACCACATTAAAGCCCCAACAAAATGATAGATTAGTTCTTACCGCTTTGTAAATGGAGTAATGTCTTATTTCTGTGAAAAGTTAGAAAAAAAAAACCATCCATTATAGCTCTTATCAATAAAGGCACATGCTCCTGCTGCCACGAGTAAACTTTCATCTTGCCATTTTCCTGTATGAAACTTAACACATTTGAATTCAGCACCAAAAATTCTATTGTTGCTTTATGTATCCATCCCTACCATTTCAATTTATTTATTTTTTTCACAAAACAGATTAATCCAAAATGATATGTGTTTTGAACCTCCAATAAAAAAAATAACAAGCAATATGTTTTGCATATATTCAAAACTTAAAAATGCCATTATACCTTTGTCTTTCAAATCTATGCTATTGTTGCTCTCATTAGTCAGTGTACAACAAAATACACATGATACACATATCAGTACCTGGATTTTATAGTATCCGTACTCCGTTCATTCATTCCCATATGGATCTCGAACCAAAACGGCTGATGGTGGCAGTAACTTCTTTTCGTCCAAAGATGTAAAGAATCTAAAATGTAGATACATATATCTATCTAGAAATTCAAATGACATTAGCTTGCCCTTGTTATATTGTAGATGGTATGTGAGATATGGTGGAGAATTTAATTCATTATTAATGGCTGTAAATTTTGTACCCACATTTAGTAATTGGTACTAAGTTTATAGTGATACTTAATTAGACACTCCTTATCAAAACTGAAAATATGTATAATTTTTTTCTTAATAGTTTTACTAAATATTATTATTTTGAAATTTTATATAAATACTTGTTGGTATATATTATAATGCACAATTTAATTGTTTTGCACACATAAAACACTATAAATTTTAATATTAAAAAATATAATAAATTTTAATATTTTACGTTATTATTAACTTAGAGAAATATTAAGCAATCGCATATACATTAAAGCATCCAGACATATTTTAAATTTTAGATAAAATATATTTTTATGAGTTTTATATATCTTTGTATATATCTGTGATCACGCCGAGTGCACTTAATTATGCATCTTAATACGCTCTATTGAAATAAATGTTCTACCTATTTCTTATTCTCTGTTTAGTAAATCCAATCCACCGGCATATTAATTTATAGTTAAGAAGAGGTAAATGTAGTTGTTAGCAATGAACTCAACAACAAAGAGTTCTCTGCAACACTGTTTTTTTCCAATTTGCTTTCTGCCTTTTGGAATGGGGCTTCATACACTTCCATGAACCATCACCTGCCATTCTTCTGCTGCTTCGAGCACTGGAGTTCACCCCTCTTCTTCTGCTGCTCTGCTTTTGGAGTTTGACCCTGAGAGATGGACGAGGAGGTGAAGGTGGAGCAGAAAGAAGAAGGGGTGAGTGAGGAGGAGAAGCAGGAAGAGGAGGTGAAGGTGGAGGAGAAGGAGGAGGAGGTGAAGGCGGAGGGGGTGGTAGTCGACCCCATTCCAGACATTAACGCCCTCTTGCGCCACTACAACTCCCTCTACTTCGATGACGCCTTGGGCTCTTGCGTCGTCAAATGGAGCTCCTGCCTGACCAGGTCTGTAATCCCCCCACCTTTTGTTTACTCGCCTCATCTTTTCATGTGTTTCTCTTGTTTGGACGTTTGAATTGGCTGTTTGGTGGAAGGAATTGAGCGGTGGCGTCTTCGTTTTCGTTTGGAGATCGTTCGGCGCTTTAGTGATTACGCACTATCGAAATCCAATCTTGGAGGGTTTGATCGCTTCATTTTGCAGCAATGGCGATTTGTGTAGTTAAACGTGAAAAAAATGAGCTGAAAACCCTTCTGGGATCGTCACAAAACAAATGTAGAGGGCTCTTACTGTTTCCTTTTTGCTTAGGGAAAGTGTGATCTTGGAAGTAGAAGGCTGATAGAAGTAAAAATAAATTACAAATTTTGTTGTAACTTTGAGGTATTTGCCAATCAAATGATTAGTTCTTTGTTGTACATATGGACGATATAGTCTTCCCTTGATGGCAATTAACGGGCCTAATTGCAATTAACTGTCAAATGATTATTTGTTTGTTGATTTCTACTTTGACATAAGGAAATACAAATTGATAGTCTTCCTTTACTTGCAGCTAATCGGCCTAATTGCAACCAACTGTCCCAAGTTTTTTGGGCCCTAGCAAATGAATAGAAGCTTGGTTTTGATCCTGCAAGATGTGTTTCATAACCTTGCATGTAGTTGGTTGCCATCAGCACATGAAATTGGATAATTAGTTGTTAATTTAGCTTTTTCTTGACCCCTTCCAGGACTTTTGATGAAGAAAGGGAGGGGAAATAAAAAAGGAAAATAGAAAATGAGTTCATGGTCAGTAAAGAGAGGACATTGTAGTCCATTCTTAGTACTTCCCTAAGCTACATGTGGGTGGATAGTAGATATCCAGATGCATTAATATGCATATGTGGCTCTGCAATTAGTGGAGAGTTTTTATGTAGTCATCCTTCTCCTCAAAAAAATAAAATAGTGCAGAGCTTTTTGGCTAGTTATTTTCTGAAAAATGACAGGATGCTTTGTAGTATCACTCAATATACTTTGGGCCCTTTGACTATAAAGGAAGAGAGATGCTATATAGAGATTGTTGAATCTCATATTTTTTATTTAGTTAGGGAGTGAGGTGATCATATGTGGGCTATAGTTTCTCAAAGAAAAAAAAATCTCAATAAGATATATGAGCTATTTTTTTTGTAATACCATACTCCAACGTTTTGGTTTATATGCTTGTACAATTTTTTTGTTATAATGCGGATAGAATGACTAACAAAACTAGTTAGCCATCCTTTCCCGTTTCCTGAAAAAAAAGCAGTTGCCTTTTATTTAATGATCACTCAGTTCGCATTGCCTAGCACCAACTATAGAAAAGGCTAAACTAGGATTTTACATAGGATTTGGGAGTGCAAGCAGGCATTGAGATTCTGAAAATTGCATGGAGCAGACGATGGGGAATGACTCAAGACGCTTTGGACAAAAGGACGACAGAAGGCTAGGTGATCAATTGCTTCCTCTTAGTAATGAGATATGACTCCTTAAAATGCTTTTGATAAAAAGACAATAGCAGATCCATTGATTCCTCCTCTTTCTCAAAGAACACACCATCGTTGAACAACATGTGACTGACACATTCTTGTGCCGAAATCTTGTCATTTGTCTCTACACAAGCAAATGCCATGATTCTGTGGGGCACATGAGTCTGCCAAATCCATCACTGTATCAGGTCCTTAATTCCAAGGATATTAAGGAGATCATAGGTTGACTGACATGGAATCATCATCCATTGCCACCAATGCAGTCTGGTCTAGAGAAAGTTGAGGTGTTAGCAAACTTTGTTGCATGTTCAAAGTTGAAGAAAGTTGAGAATCTAAGCATCAATGCTTAAAGGAAGCAATATAAACACTAGGGTATCCAACGTGAAAAGCATACAAAAGATAGAGATATAAAAAGTTTTGTGAAAGTGTTAGTGCTTCAGTTCAAGTATCCTTGACAATCACACATGATAGCCCCTAAATCTTTGAATTAGATACTACAAGAGCAGAAATCACAGTAGCAATGGTCAGAATGATGGTCATAAACAAGTGGTTCCCTTAAAAAATGTTTCATATTGAAGCATGATCACCATTTAACAAAGCAAACCTGTTGGTATTACCTCAAGTTAATCGCACACAGGACACTGGAATCTTTCTTTGGGCATGCAATTAGCCAACTATCTTGTGGATTTGCTGCATTATAGCATAACAAAACACTAAAGCATCTGATGCGGATTCTACAAGATGTAACTCTACCTGAAACACATCTATAGCTACTCCTCTTTCAGGCATGCTTTGAAGTTTCTAAAACAGAGCATCTAACTTCCACTAGATAAAGAGAAAGGGAGAATGGATTATCTTGTCTTAACCAACTAAAACACCTGATCACATGTTCCGCTTTAATGAGCACTCCCACCTTGCAAGAAAACAAATGAGATCCATCTTAGGCATTTTGAAAGAAGCCTCCTTTGTAAAGCCCAAGGTGGTCCCTTGTAGTGGGTTAAGCATCCTAAAGTAAAGGGAAATCAACCATCAGATCCTCACACCTTAGCAACCCTAAGCTCAAACACAATATCATGAACTTCTTTTTGGGGACAATTTTATGAATGTTATGTTCACTAAAAGTGGAATCATCTTGGGAAAGCTAGATACAAGATGTGAATACACATTCACATGGAGCACCCTTAAAGCAAAGGAAAGAAATTCCTGAGAGAATTCACAATTTCATTATATGCCTAAGTTATTTGATCATCGAAGTCAAATCTTGGAGGGGTTTTTGTTGTTCACTTTCTGACAGAGGTTGTTTGGGCATCAATTCAGTTGCAGTATCATCTACTCACATGCATGCTCTATCATGTTGTTGTGATTGCATATTTTCTTTATCTTTTTTAATTCTAACTCATGAGCATATCCTGGTTTACATATCTTAAAATGATGCTACATGTAGATCAACCAAAAGCTCAAAATTCTAAAGAATTGATACACTATTAATTTCTTTGTAATATTCTAATCATTCATGCATGTTACAAATTGGTCAATGAAAGTAATTAAATGAGCCTTCATTTCATTTAACATTTCCTCCTTGCTTGTTCACAAGTAAATATTTCAGTTTCTGTTTGTAGTCAAACTTTTGTAGGATTCAAAAGTTTTTCCAGGTGTATGCCCTTCTATTCGATGTTGCCTTAGTAAGGCCACAAAGATTAACACTAGCTAGTATTACATGTTTTTTTCATGTGTTTCTAACCAAAGAGTACAAGAAATGGTATATGGATGATGAGCACTGGAAATTGTTTATATGGAAAGTTGTTCATACTTCTAGATGATACCAATCCAGCATACCAAACTTTTTGATGGACTGCATAGAGTTTGACATAGAAGTAACAAATACATGTGGTGGTGGCACAGTTGTACTGGAGTTTGCTGCTACCTTCCTGGCGGTGGCTGTGAAATAAGTCTTTCAGAGCCTTTGTTAAAGTTCCGCAAGACAAGTGATATCAAGAACACCTTACTGCATGAGATGATTCATGCATTCTTGTGGACTCGGGAAAATATTCGGGACCACAGGTTAAATTCTTATTATCTGATCAGAAGATATTTTTTAACCTTTTCTTGGCAACTGAAATTCCTGTGTTCTAAGCAGTGAACATGGACCAAGTTTTCAGGCTACCGTGAATGCAATTAGCTCCAGTGATGTTCTTGATTCTCAGGTATCTACAATGTCACCTATAAATGCATATCAATCTAGATCCTGACTCCCTATTGATTCTGCTTGGATTTTACATTCTACAGAGGCCATCTACTGGATACACAATAACTATATATCATGATTTTCATGACGATTTGGACAGCAACAGAATGCATCAATGGATTGTAATTAATCTTTTATTCTTTTTCAGTAAAAGTTTTATTCTTCTGGGATTTTAATTGTATATTGTCTACTTGGTATTTTAACATTCATTGTTGTCTTTTTTCCTCATTAGTGTGACTCTTGTGGTAGTTGCATCAAGAGGTCCATGAACAAAAAGCCTTCAACCAGTGACTGTGTCGAACAAAAAGGGAAACGTAAATCTTGTGGCAATACATTATGTCACTGGCACAAGTAAGAGCATATGAGAACTAATTTTTTTGTTCAACCTCCATCCAACTTAGTATGTGATTCTTTTATTTTATTTATAGTTCCAAATTTTTAGTATAAAACTACTCCAATGTATTTATTCCTGTTGTTTACTGCAGACATAAAATATCATGTAAAGGCAATTATGTGAAGGTAGCTGAACCACCAGGATATAATAAAAAGAAAAAGAGTTCAAAAGGTGAAACCTACTCTTCAAATCTTAGTCATATTTGTCCTTTTGGTATTCTGCCGAAATTACTCAAAAATCCAATTATTTGGATTGAACTACATGCATGGTAGGCAGAATTGCATGGAAGATCTAGTTTTAAGAAAGTGCCTGACATTAACATTAGTTCTCATGTTTACTGGTGTCGATACTTTATGAGTTCAATCAAATATTTACAATAGGTTTTTGATTAATTGCATTCATCAGAGCTATGCTCACAAGCGATGCTATCTTATCATGAAAGATCCTTAACTTTATCTCTCAAAAAAGACACTATTTTCCTCACAGCTTGCGGTTTGCAGATGCTGAAAAAGTCGGGGAGGACAATCCTCAAAGTCTGGCTTCAATTATTGGAGATATTAAGATGTCAAAGAAACCAGAAGGAAAGGAAGAAAGGAGTGGCAACAAAATGACCAACCTTAAAGTAGGCCTCTTTCCTGCCATGAGTGACAAAAGCACAAATAATATTTCTCCCATCGGTGATGTCTCTCAGATTTCTGTTAAACGCAAAGAATTGCATCCCTTTAAGACGGAGATTCCTTGCCCTTCAATGACTCCAGAAGTACCTAAAAGGGCGAGAACATCACGACAATGGAAGACAAGCCTGCCTATTTGCACGAAGAGGAAGAGATCTCATGAATGTAAAAATGAGTTCACTGTAATGAGCAAGTGGCTGAATTATTATGAAATTGAAGGAATGCATGAAGACATAAAGCCTCTGATCAATAAAAGAGCAGAGAGAAGGAAAAAGATGAAGCTGATGAAAATTCAATTGGAAAGAGGTTCAATGCGTGAAAACAAGGGTGAGGCTTTGAACACCAGTATGACGAGCTGCAGTGAAGGTCTCCATGCAAAATATGGACCTCTTAGTGATACTTCATCTGCTCATGCAACTGACAGCAGCCAATACCCTCACATACAGAGTGAAGCCATGGATTGCAGTTCCCATGCTCATACAAGAGGCCCTAACAAATGCACGAGTGAAGCTCAAAGCTTGCATGTGGTTGAGATTGCCAAACAAGTGCCCATTCAATGTCACGCAACAGAGTTCCATGATGCTGCAACTGTTGAAAATGCCGGTTGTCCTTTGTTATATCGAGCCTGTAATTCTGGTTGCAGCACAAGTGTGGACGTTGGGGTTGCCACGCCACAAATCATGCAACTGAAGGCCATATCGCAGTCGAATTCCTCGGCATTGGACGAGATCATAGATCTTTCAGATGACTGAGACACTGAAGTTCATGATTTGTGCTTTTTTGATGATTAATCTTATGCTATGCAAACCTGAGCTTGCTTGTAGCATTACATCGCAGGTGTCCTCTTTTTTGTGTACCTGTTTTGTGAAAACAGTGGTGGCATCTGTTGGAATGTGTTAAAACAAAGCAAATCAGGTTGATTTGCACTAAAGTTCCTCGCATGGCTTTTGAGAGCCATTTCCACACATCATGAATTGTTATATCATGTTTAATTTACGTAGATGTTTTCCATTGCTGTCGCCAAACATGATAAGTTCCGTCACCTCATGTTATAATTGCATCTTTGTTTTCATTTTTTTTTTACTTATACACACTTCAACTACATAGCAAAAAAAGCCAAATATTAATTGGTCCATGCACTGACGTGAAAGAAATGGTGACACCACTTTTAAACCTTGTTGCAAGCGAGCTCCACATTCCCATCTTCCTGGTGCTGTCGGAGCACGACCGGCTTGAACGTATAAAGCTTCGAACAGGCCACGTAGTAGAGCAGGTTGAGCACCTGCAACAGGGTGATGATCCAATACAAGTACTCCAACTTGCCTCTGTTAAGGTTGTCCGGGAGCCAATTGGAGCCGTCGGCGCCGGCGCTGTACTTGTGCACCATGGCCACGAGCAGCGTGCTCACGTAGTTGCCGGCCGATATCGCCGTCCAGAAGAGCGCTGTCGAGGTGCTCCGCATGCTCTCGGGCGCCTGGTCGTAGAAGAACTCCAGCAGTCCGATGCTCGCGAACGCCTCGGCGACGCCGTGCAGGGCGTACTGCGGCACGAGCCAGAAGACGGGCATGGGGACGGCGGCGGCGGGGCGGTCCAGCAGGCCGTTCAACGCGGCGACGCGCTTGCGGCGGATCTCCACGAAGCCGGAAACGAGGGNCGTACTGCGGCACGAGCCAGAAGACGGGCATGGGGACGGCGGCGGCGGGGCGGTCCAGCAGGCCGTTCAACGCGGCGACGCGCTTGCGGCGGATCTCCACGAAGCCGGAAACGAGGGTGGCGGCGGCGGAGATGGCGAAACCGACGCCCACGCGGTGGAGGAAGGAGACGCCGCGCTCGAGGCCCGTGGCGCGGCGGGCGAGGGGGATGACGACGCGGTCGTAGAGGAAGATGGTGGAGAGCATGGCGAGCGTCGTGAAGACCGTCATGGAGCCCGGCGGGATGCGGAAGGTGGAGGAGGACGGGGCGAGGCGGCGGTCCATGGAGCGCGCCTGCTGGAGGGAGAAGGTGTACTGCTGGGCGGACGCGGTGATGAAGAGGATGCCGGCGGCCCAAATGGGCGCCAACCTGATCACGGACTTGAGCTCCTCGACACGGTGAACCGTGCTCAGGCGCCACGGGTTGGGACGGAGGCGACCGCCCGCGTCGCCGGAGGTGCTCTTTGGTACTTCGTCCTCGGCGGTGACGATGGCCGCCTTGTCGAAGAACCTGAAACGCGGGCAAAAAACCAACTTATAAGTACTTTTGAAGTTGATTGAAGTTAACAATATTTTAAAAAAAAGATATAATTTCATTTTCCACCACTCAATTATAATTAATTTCCACTTTATCCTTTAAATTATAAAATTACTCACAATCACTTCTACTTTATTTCAAATGCTTAAAATTTATTTAGATTTAATTATGCATTTATTTTTTGCCCTTATTTGATTTTAACTTTTAAATTTAAAAAAATTAAATGAGACCACTCTTCACCTTACTTCTTCGGATATTATTTGATTTTCTTTTACTTTTTTTTAGATTTTTTAAATGTTAATCAAAATAAATAATGGTAAAAAAGTAAGCATATTAGAAAATTTATACAATTTGAGTTAAGTGAAAGTGCTTGAAAAATTGAGCAGAGGTAAGTGAGTAATGTTAAAGTTTAGGAAAAAAAGTGAAAATAAATTATAGGTGAAGGGTGAAAAATAAAAAAATAACTCTTTTTTATAATAAAATTTAACATTTTCTAGAAAAAAAAGCTTCCTCGCTTATTTTTTATTTTGTTCCTAAACTTTAATATTACTCACTAATCTCTTTTCAACTTTTTAAGCACTTTCACTTAACCTTAATTATATAGTTCTAAATATATTTATTTTTTTATCCATATTTTATTCAATTTAATTAACTTTAGAAAGTGATTTTTTTAAAAAAAAAACAAATGGACATTAAAAAAATAAGAAGAAAAGCGGTCCCATTTATTTTTTTTAATTTTTAATATATTTTCAATTCAAAAGCTAAAATTAAATAAGAGTACAAATAGTAAGTGCATGATTACAAATAAATAAATTTAAGCATTTGAGATAAATGAAAGTATTTGAAAAGATGAAGAAAAATAAGTGAATATTAAAATTTAGGGGATAAAGTGAAAATTAGAGAATGAAGTTAACTTTTCTTTTAACAATGAGTTATAAATGATAAGTGATAGTTGTAAAACAATACATGCAATACGTATCACATTCATCATATCGAATCATATTTAAGAATTCTACCGAAAAAAAACAAGAGTAAATTACACATAATCAGTTGAGAAAAAAATTTACCAAAAAGTATTTTAATTCTTAAGATAAATTAAATAATGTAATGACAGCAAAAAAAATCTCTATTTTTTCAGTATGGATTTTTTAAGGTCTAAAGAAGTTAGTACTCACACATGATATTGGTAATTTTCCAAATGAACAAAAAAGAAGAAAAAAAGGAATGTATCTGATCCATGAGTTTTGAGAGCATCCAAATAGAGGTTCTAGGTCTTAAGAGCCTGTTTGGCATAATAATTAGGGTAGAATAAATTTTCTATTCTTGCTTTTGCACCCAAACATCCATAGAACAAGATTATTTTCCTACTTTTTAGAACCGTATTGAAGTTTGCAAAATCACCCTTTTTTATTACTAAAGCAAGAACAAATTGTTCTTACCATGAGCAAAAACATTTTTTTTCCTTTTTTCTCTCTCTAATTTATTTTATTAAATTAAATTATTTTAATAAATACATAGTTATCCATAATTAATTTTTTTATATTAAATTCTACACAAAAATATAACGTTAATAATATATATAATATTATAAATATTTTTATATTAACAATTTTACATATTAAATCTTTATTATATTATCATAATTATTTAGTAGTTATTTTTTTATTAAAAATAAAATAAAGGCTAATTATATATGGCATGGACACGGTATTAATTACTTTATAAAATATTATAATTATTTAGTAGTTAATTTATAATATTATAATGTTTTAGTAGTTAAATTTTTATTACAAATAAAATGAAGACTAATTATATATTATTCTAGATATGTTTATTTGTATAATTAAAATTAGCTGTTTATAATTACTTAACTCGATAATTAGAAATATATTAATTAATTAAAACTAATAATATCAATAAATACTTAATTATATTTAATAATATATCTAGTAAAGTTTTATATTTTATAATATAACTGAAATAGTAACTAATCAACCAAACACACCTCAAGAATATTTCACTTCTATTCTTCTTACAAGAATAAAAAAAGAATATTATTACTAATTCCTACTTTTCTTATTCTCATACCAAACAGGGTCTAAGGGTCTGTTTACGTTCTTCACATTCTCATGGATTGGGCTCAATCTATTATTTTCTTAAAAGAAAATTAAAGTAGTTATGGATTTTATTATGTTTTTACATACAATAACATTACCAAATGAAAATTAGAAGTTTGGACTAAGTCTAAGCAAAATCGGATTTGAGACTGGACCACCCTCGACTCGATCACGACTCGATTTTAATCGAATCTCAAAAAATAAGACCCGGACCTGAATTTGGGACCACGTCTTCTCAAATTAACCGAAAATAAAACCGGAACAATCCGATTAATTTAATTTTATTTTTTTATTATATTAAAATATATTTTAAAATTGTAATATTTATAATTATTAATTATTAGTAACTAAAAACTTTTTCCTTATTATGCATTAGATAAAACCAGTTTATAAATTAAATATTTAAAAGAAAAGTTATAATATAATATATAAATATTACACGTATATTATAATATATTTATATATTATAATATAAAAAAATTGGGTAGAGACTAAATACGAATTTCTTGAACTCGATAATCGGGCCGGATTTTTTAGCAATTGAACCTGATCCTGGTCTGAATTGTTTCATACTGGGAAAATTTTTCGAAAAATCGGATCGGTTCGAATAATGCTCAACCCTAATTTGAACAATCTCAACTCTCTCATCCTCGACGCTGGTCACAAATTCAATTGGACTTTCTTCTTACCCGAAAAGTATAATCTGAATTAATCAAGTTGCCTTATTACCACATACCCATAAAACAACTCTTAAATCTGTTCTTCAGACCTCTTCATGTCAAAATTCAATTGGCTACCAAATTGAACCAATCATTTTTTATAAATTTGATATGTTTGAGAGGTCAAATCGGTGTCGACTTAAATCACGCTTGAATGCACATTTATTAGTCTTTAATAGGCTGCAATCAAGTATTCACGTACACAGACTCTGCGAGCCTAATTTAAGAGTAGGACTGCATCATGAGTGGTATGGCCTCCCATAAATTTGGCCTGACCACACAGACCTCCCTATCTAGTACATGTCATTGAATGACTCAGAATTTTTTTTCTTCAAACTATATATCTATATTTTTCCCATAATTAAATCAACATGAATACTGTTACTTTACCTTCGATTGAGTACACAACCTATTATGTGCAGGCAATCAATAGCACATAATAAATTGTTTTTCTAATACATCTGGTATTATATGATACTTTGCACTTGGCTAGGGTTCACTGCTTGTAGGTATGGGACAATGCAACTTGTCTGAGAGCACTAACTCATACTGCAACCATTACAACAGTAGCCCTTGGGTGTCAATGATTCTAGATATTATGTATTCTACCAAAGTGAATATTGTAATAATTAAGTTGGTTGATATAGATGATTAGCGGGTTTGTACCTTGGGTTGAGAAATAGGAAGTTAATAACTCCGAGTTCGAACCCTTGAGTTCCCAATTTGGTGAGGATTTATCTTCGTCACGTTCGTCCGAATACTAAATTAGTCGGATGCTAATAACCCTGGACACTAGTGGGGTTCTACCCATATACAAAAAAAAAGAATACTATAATAATATGCTTTTAAATTTTATCATATAAAAACCTTATCTTAGTTAGCATTTTAGTTTATGTTTACATGATGTAGAATAGTCCCCCAAAAAGAAAGAATATTGAAACACTTGAACCGATTTTTTTTTCTGAAAAAAAAGACTATTCAGTTGTTTCTGAAATTATATGTATGCTGATCTGAATTTGCAGGTAAATTATGATTGAGCTTGGGTGACTAAAAGTTTGGTTCTTTATGTTTTGTGTTCCTCGGGTAGATGAAATATTAACTATGTGCTTGAATCTCAATTGAACATAAGCTATGTGCTGCAAGTATAGATATATGAAATTGGTTATGAAATAAAATCACACAATAAGATTTCAATTTCTTGAGAAAAATTAAACCTCAACACTTCTAGTCGAATTGGATAGATCTATTAGTCTTGAAAAATATCAGAAAATAATATTTAATTTGTCAAAAGAAAAAGTTGATTGTATTAACTGTTGGCATATTAGGGATTATATATGTGCATTTTTTACTTACACATGTAAGTCACTAAATTAAAAGTATTTGTAATCTTACTTTAAAAAAATCGAATGCTAAGATAAAATGAAAAAAGTATTTGTAGCTCTTTTGTCCTAACTCGATTTTTTCTTGATTTATAAGAAAAGTAATGATATTTTCTGTATAAATGAAAAAAGAAATATGTAGCATACTTTCTATATAACTCGCATTCACAGAATAATCACCTTTATTCCATGGCAGCAAGAAATCTCTAGAGCTTAAATTATAGCCGGTTTTTCTAGCTAGGCTGATAATAAATTGGACATTAGGTAGTTAATAGTGATCTTTTGATCCATTGAATTGTGATGACCACTATTGGCTCCATATGCCTTGCATAATCATATATGCCCAACTGTTTACTTATGATATATAGAACTCCTACGTTGAGAAACATAGTCACTGACCGGGGCCTCCTTAATTTATCACCTAATTAAAAGATAAAATTAATAGAACAATGGATAATTGATGATGGTATGTATATATGGCTCAAAAATGTGCATGGAGGAGGAGAATCCACGCATCATATGTTTGCTTGCTGAGATAGCAGTTATTTTGGCCGCTACGTTTCATTTGAAATGACCTACCTTATGTTGTCTCTTTGCTCATTATTCTATCCATCATTTATATATATAAAAATATGTTTATCTTTCACGAAATTTTTCTGTTAAAATATAAATATAAAGATATTATTTTATTTATCAATTTATTTTTAGAATTATTGATAGCACATCTAACTTCATATGTTATCAGAGTAAGAAATTTTGAATTCAAACGTCAATATCGTTCGTATTGAAAATTAACTTTCTCTTTTATGATTAGATCAAAATTATCAATGACCCACGCATAAAAAAGTTTTAAAAATATAAATTCAATAATATTGCTCTTCCTTCGATTTAAGTTTTTCGAATCTTGATAGCACATTTTATTTTACAATTGTTTCTCTTTTTTATTAATAAATTCACATGGGTTCATGATTGGAGGACTCAAAAGTAAAAGTTAGGAAGAGCTAATTAAAATTATCTAACTAATAAATTAGCTAGATAATAGTACTATTTTGTTAAACTATAATAGTACTATATATATCAAAAAGTTGGAGTGACAGCGCTTCCCTGAACCCCACCTCACAATGTACGTGGATTCGCCCGTGCATATGACTTTAACAACATATTATTTATAATTTATTCAATAAAGCTCGACATGAGAACACTAAAAGGAGATCTTTTTTAATGGTGACGTTTTCGAGTTTCTATCATACGATGTCTCTTCAACACTCGGCTTCTACAGTTTGAAGCAGTTATAATCTTATCGAAATATATCTTAGCAACTTAATCAATCAATTATCAGCTATTTACATGACATATAATTAGTGTACTGTGATTTTAAATTAGAATCTGATGAGATTCAAGTAATCTGGAAAATGGTTCAATTAATGAGATGACATTGGCAAAAGTCCACTTTGCAAGTCTATTAGCCTAAATGTTATATATAAAACCTTATATTTAAGTATATGTATATATATATATATATATATATATATATATATATCATTTAATCATGATAATGAATTATGTCAAAGGACAGATGCTAGCTGCTAAATTTCTAAGGGGTTGAATAGGATCTCTAAGTAACATGTTTCTAATAATATATTGCTCGAAGATGACTTAGTGTCCACAACTACGTTAAACATAATTCAAAAGCGTCTTTACATATAAATAAACTACATAAGCTGAATGAACATAGTCTCGCGTGATCGATTTAATCTAATGTTATGAAGTGTGAATTACATAGCATTTTGCAACAAAAGTTTATTAAAATTTTTGAGGAAATGATAAATTAGGATAAGTAGGGGTAATGTTTGGATAGAGGAAAAAGAAAAAGGAAGAAAATATAGGTTAACGAAAGGGAAGATACTAAAAGATAAAAGTATATTCAATATAATTTAATGTAAAATAATTTTAATTAATTAAAAAAGGGAAAAAATGAAGTTGATTTTTAGCTTCCTTTTGAAAATAATTTCTATGCAAACCAAATCATATTTTACATGCACCTCCGTTAAACAAAATGTATATGCAACTTTTTTTTGTAAAATAAATATTTAGTATGATGAATATTTATTTATTCATATGTGGTTTTTTAAAAAAATAAAGAGAAAAAAGTAAAAGAATAAATGCCGGCGTAGGACCAGAAAGCTAACCTCAGTTGTTTCGTGTGCACAAGCTTCCCGGAGAGCGAAATGGAAGCATCCATGTCCTCGTTCTCGTACAGGCGACTCGGGTCCTCGACGATGGCCAGGTTCCTCTTCCTCACCGCGGCCACCACGACCTGGGCGAGCCTGGTGAACGGGCTTCCGGCGGGCTCCAGCCGCCGGTACAGCCGGTAGCCCGCTACGAAGCACGCCACGGACACCAACATGGCCATGGTGGGTATCCCCAGTCCCCACCCCCATCCCACGTTGTCCTGGACGTACACCACCGCCGTGACGGCGATCAATATCGACGTGCCCATGCAGAAGTAGTACCAGTTGAAGAAGTTGTACGTCTTGGTCTTCTCCTTGGGGTCCGACTCGTCGAACTGTTCCGCACCGAAGGCCACCACGCACGGCCGGATCCCGCCTGCGCCGATCGCGGTCAGCAGCAGCGAGACGTAGAGGACAGAGAGCTGCCACGCCGACGCCTGCTCGCACGCGCCGTCCGCGTTAGTTCCCGAGCACGGTGGCGGTCTGAATTGAGGCAGAGCCGCCGATACGGTCAGACAGATCATGCCCTGAATGCACCGCGTCAAGCTGCAGGAGTTAATACAGTTGGATTGTGGAAACAAGTTTAAGCACAGGGCTTACCGCGGAATAGATGACAGAGCCGACGGTGATGATCCAAAAGCGGCCGGCGTAGGCGTCGGCGATGAAGGCGCCGAGCAGCGGCGTCAAGCTCGCAGTGCCGCCGAAGTTTGTGAGGGTGGTGGCCGCCTTGGCGAGCGGCATGTGGAGCTCCTGCGTCAAGTAGCTGATCATGTTGGCCGAGAAGCCCACGACGGCGAGCTTCTCCGACACCTCATTGGCTGCATGCATGCATAATTAGATGATCATTTCAACTTATCAGAACTATGAGACTAAAACACCGACAAGAAGAGTACGTAGAGAAGCTTTTACCAAAGATGAAGGGCATTGTTTTGAGCCCTCCACTCCTTAAGGTTTGGCCAGCGTCATCTCCTTCTTTCTCCTCTATCTCATGCTGCCTCATCTTTGATGCTTCTACTTCCTTATCGAGACCAAGTTTCCAACTGGAACTGCCAAGAGACGTGTGCTTATGTAGTTACAGTGAATTCGATCGATATGTTAGTGTACATTGCAGTAGTAGAGGGCGGTTTTAGATATGGTTGATAGGAAGATATGTACAGGAGTATAAGTAGCAGTAGGAGGAGTCCAAAGTGGCCAATATGACCTGTTAGGCTACGTGCTGAAGAAATAATTGTGATGAAACAAATGAAGCCTCATGCTGCAGCAACTTTTAGCTGCTACAGTCCACTTGAACCCCCTATTTGTTTACATCATCCTCCAGCAGTGACGAGAAATAAGTAGAAGAAAAAAAGATGCACAGACGTAAGCTATTAATGGGAGGGATCGAAATCCACACATTAATTCGATTGTGGAAGGGTTTGCTAACATGGCCGAAGAATGGGAAGGCAGAGGACGTTGCAACTGCAAAAGGTTAATAAAGAGCGGCACAGGAATCTTTTCATTTCTGGCCAGGTGACAA
Source organism: Pontederia paniculata (assembly GCA_001647135.1). NCBI lineage: Eukaryota > Viridiplantae > Streptophyta > Magnoliopsida > Commelinales > Pontederiaceae > Pontederia > Pontederia paniculata. The sequence goes on along the minus strand of LTAE01003941.1, from coordinate 16,803 downwards.
ATGGAAAGGATAAAAAAAAACTTGGAAAATGATCATGCTCCAACTACTGGCAGCTCAAAGTTCTTCACTACTTTTACCTTGTACTTCTCTTTCCCAAATACCCGAAGTGACAAATAGTGTAGTGTTAATTAGGACAGTGAGTTAATAAATTGTAAACTATGGATATCAGCCAAAGTTAGCAAGTTTGAGTGAGAGGAACATAAGCACAAAAGAATAGGAATAGTAGGGAAGGTAATGGTAATGTAATGGTATAACTTTACTTGTAGAATCAAAGTCTAAGACATGCTATAAATTCGATCCTTATGGTTATAAATATTCTTATGTTTTATCTTTTTCAATGTACAAATTAATATGTCACAAGTTTCTTTTGTAGTAATAGAAAGGGCAAACAGAAAAAAGAAAAGAAACGGTAAATTGTAGAATTTTTTTATACATACATGATTTCTCCAAGACATGAAAGTTACATCAAGGTAAAAACTAAAGAACACTGTAAAGGATTTGCACCTTTTTTCAGTAAAGGATTTGTATTTGTGTCCTCTACATTCATTCAAAAGTCATAGAAACATCTGACTAGCTACGAGAAAGCGGCACCCAGTGTAACTAATTTTATTGTCTATTTTGCACACAATTGGGCAAGAATGAGAACAAGAGCAATGGCTCACTTCTTAACATATGGAACAAGAAGTTTTGGGTTCAATTTTTATAGGTAAAATTTATGTGTACTCATTTATTTTCAATTGTCTTTCCTTCCTTTGTATTGAGCTCATGGATTTGTAATCGGAAACATATATTGTCCAAGAATTTAGCGTAAAAAAACTAATGGTAGTGACTGCTTTCTCAAATAAATAAATAAATATTAATGTCTGGATAGCATCTTGAATCATATTAAGGGAGAGTGGTATGATTGAACTCAAACGGCAACATTGGATGCTTAAATACTTAATACTTCTCTCAAATTAGATTAACAACAGCTAATTGAACATATGGATATCAAAGTTAACGTAAAAAAAAATAGATATTGATGGTTTTACTCTACCGAACTACTGATTAATTCAAACGATATCCACTAAATCGAATACATGTACGAAAGTAAGATAAGATTTCAAATCTGTCATCCTAAGGCTAAAAAAGATGAACCAAAAGATTAAATTGACAGCTCAATTTAGATGATGCCGCGTCATTTGCACGGTCTTTATCCCTAGTTGTAAGCATTTTTGTCAGTGGAAGCTAATTGTGATTTATTGACCAAATTAGTTCCGGCAATAAAGCAAACAACGTACTGCAGAACACTGCAATTGTCACAATGTGTAAGTAGTTGATCTGGATATGAGACGAGCACTGTGACTAATGCAGCAATAATTGATGTGTTCGCAGAAATGTTATTAAGTCCACTTTGCGTGGCAGCTGGACTTTGCTAAAGTGTTTAAAATCTAACAGACAGTGGTGGCCAAAACGATGTAACAATTGCCAAAGGTGCTGCAATAATCTGAGAAGATTCAAATCAGTCCACATGCACAGGTAAGCCAAGCAGAGAAGCAAGCTATATGTGACTACTGCAAAACCACAAAAAATAGAATAAAACTCGTTCTGAAAAAAAAAATAAGGCAAAATGTTTTGAAGGAACAATCAAATCATCCAAAGTAGGAAGGTTAAATGAAGATCCATTGCAATGGAAACATTGAAGATCTGAATTCCAGTGGCAAGTAGAGTAGACACTGGTCCAATTTACCAAATAAAATAGAAATAACTTAGTTCAGAGACCAATATAAAAAAATAGTGTCGTAAAAGCGTAAACATCACGTGTTGCCTGAAAGATTATCCAGTTCTTATACACAATGATGCCTTTATATATATGCTATGCAGCTAAAATCTACATTCCATGGCAGCAAAGGAAAGATCATCATAAACAAGAAGGTACACAAAGAGGAAAGTATAAATTCCCACAACCCAGATGCTAAAACAGGTTTGCAGACTGGTTCCTCGGACACTTTAATTAACTAGCACAATTACTCTTCATACTCATGAATATGGTCCAACAGATAGTTTGCTGCGAGCTCCTCATTTTTGTTACATGCGAAGAAGACTTCCACAACAAGAGCCCTATCAAATCCCATCGCCTCAAGCTGCGCAAAAGAGAATGCGACAAATTTTTCTTCTTGTATATTCTCGGTAGAAAAATGAAAAGCAAAATTATGCAAACAGAAAACATCTTCAAAAATATGCTAGTAACAATCTCATGGGATCTCATCTCAACTAGAAAATCTTCATTGGCGACAATGACACATCATGCAAAATTTTTCTCAATATGCTATATGTTGCATCATGCAAAAGCAATAACCAGATCATTGGAGGAAATCACCAACATTGAGGAATAATGAAATAGTATTCCTAGAAACATGTAAGTTATTTATCAGTTTCATTATTTGTTATGCTTTTTGCATTCAACGTTGAGAGACATTGTAGTTAGAACCTAAACAATAGCTTCTGACGTGTATTAATTTAATTTGTTCGTAAACAAAAACAGCGGCAACTGAATCATGGACATGGAAACAAAAAGCAGCAGAATGTAACATCCAAGGTTTAATGTTTTGAACCACCTAAGTTCAGTAGTCTGACATCATATTTATCAACATAGCATTTCCTACAAGAGTTCTTTTATTTTCAAATACTTCATGTCAGAAGCTCTTAATAACAAATCTGGGAAATAAATTTCACTGATTAAAAAAGAAGTAACAAAATAAGATAGTCTGCAATGCAGACATAAGAATGTAAGATGGACGAAGAGATTTCAGCAATAGATACCAAGAAAGTACTAGATTTCAAGTGTTACACATAATAATTGTCATATGTTCTTCCATTTCAATACTTGAAGATGTAACAGATCATTTTGACCAAAATGCATTTTGGATTAACTTACACGTTCAATAGCCTCTCGTTCCTCAGGAGTAACTTGTATAGCTTGTGGCACTCCAGCAGCTAATTGGCCAAGCAAATTGCTAGGGTACACAGTATATAACATCATCACTAACATTCTCTTGAAAGAAAAGGGACAGAAAATAATAGTCTCTCACCCTTCTGCGCCTTCTTCAACAGGTTCATTTATTAATCGAAGAAACTCTCCCTGATGCTCCTGAATGAGTCTCATAATTTGGGGATTTTGTTTTGCCAGCTCTTGAAGCATTGGCTTAATAATCAGAAAATATCATCACAAGATGACTAGTGAAAAATTATGGTCACTTGTGAAATTAAAAGCAGTAAATTAAAAAAAAGGAAATAGCAAAACCTGCAAAATTTGGGGATTTGCCTGCACCAGACCCTGCAGGGCTCGGAACTGCAAGAAAAGATAATAAGGGAACATTTCATATCAGAAATCAGTTTTCTAGCTTAACAAACTATTCAAGATACCTGTGGACTATTTCTTAGAAACTCTAGGCTGCCTGCACCAGCATTTGTGCCCACGCTAGGAAGACCCTATAAGGTCACATGAAAGGAGTACCAAGTTTAACATACAAATAAATGAAAATAAATGGAAGGAGAAACAATTTCATCCTGCACCATCCAAAACCAAATTTGCACATAAATGTAAAGTCAGATTCTGGAGCAATATTTGCACAATTACCTGAGGAAAGAGATCCAAAGGATTAGCATTAGGTGCACCAGAAGGTGCTTGAGGTTGCACAGGTTGTGGAATCTGAGGCGGTGTGTTGGCAACACTAGCAGGTGCTCGCGCAACAGCTGGGGCTTCAATGTTATCAGGAACCCCCTGATACATACAATAATGTAAAAATCAGGATGATACTTGCATAGAGTTTTACATTAAAAGTTTAAATACCAGTGTGCTGATAAACTAAATAATAAATATACTGCACTGGATAACTAAAGAACCAAAAACACAATACATCCATTTACCAAAGTAAATCATTATTAAGGAGCATTTTCGTCTAATCAAATAGCCTAGCATTACCAAAATAGAACTTGATATTGTTATGGATTTTGCTTCAACTTTCATCTTATTTGACCATCGATGTTTTCTCTAAAAGTTATCTTTCAACCATTGACAACAATTGAACTTTTATTTGCATGAACCGTCCAAATCATAGGGAACAATAGCATTTAACACAAAATGATGACAGTCACTAGCTAAAGTAATAAAAGAAGTGGAAGAATCCACTGAAAAGGAGAAGGTATGTCAAACGACCAAAAGGAATACAATTACGTATCCTGGAAACCTTGATCAATCCACTTTGACATCTTGCAGTAAAGAGAAACAACAGTTACCCTAGACAAAAGAGTGTCATGTGAATAAAGTATAAGAATCCTGTCACTACACCTGAGAGTCAAGATTTATAAAATCATAAATAGGTTTTTGGATGTAAATGGATTATGATAAATCTAATCCGATAATTGGGCAAAAAACTTCAACAAAGCATAAAGTGCATTTTATTGCAAACAATAAAGTGAAAGATGAACCATGGCACATTTTATCATGTTTGGTGCACATGCAACTGACTTTATACATCAAGGTTTCACGAATATTATGTAAATATTTCATCAGAGGTTGCTGCACACTAAGTTACGCTACCAGACAAACAGGTAACACAATTTTCACCAGAAAGTTGGCAGTTTAACCAAACATTCAGAAACAAGAGAGCTTCCAGTAGGGGGGTTAATATGATACCCTCCTTTGCATTCTTATACAAATAACTCAATCAAATATTAATACTAGCAATTTTACCCAAATACCAATTTGGACAGATGCTGATACCGTAACAGAACCTCAATGTTGAATTTTATTCAACAGTATGGTTGAGAAAAATGTTGTGATCATATGGCATGTTGAAGTTCCTTGCGACAAAGACACACATTTTATTCATAAAAAAATACCACAAACTGAAATATTTTGGATGGATGTACAGAAGGCATATAAAATTCTACAAACATATCTTCCTCAAAGAAAAAATAATTACAAACATATTAAGTCAGCATTAGGCTAGAAAGTTTAAGAAGGAAGGAAACAATCAGTCAATGTTAGCAACTATATTCATAAGATGTTTAATGGCTTAATGCATTAAATTAAGTTCATAAACATCTCTTCTAGAAACTAAAAATTGATTACAGCCAGATTATTGAAGCGCAAAACCGAGCCCATTCGTACAAACACATGGTACCAAATGTCAGCTGAAGTACACAATTTTACTTCAGTATCAGTAAAAGTTGCTAGGCTCATATGACCATGGTGCTCGGTACTATATCTCAAGTCAAAGCTAAGTTAAAAGGGAGAATTTCTCTACCTTTGTTTGAAATGAGAATTAACAAAAATAAGAAAATCAGTACCCCAAAGATAAAAATAAGGAAACAACTACCATAAGACAAGCATGCAGTGCGACATGGAAAATAAAATATTCTAGAACAGGGCACAATTGAACCCACCGAGTATAAGTATTCAACAGCTCTCTCAGGGTTATTATATGCAGCACGTAGAGCACGACTGACAGTGTCCCTGTCCCAAGTCCCTCCGCCCATGTCTAGGAGTTGTTGGATGGTTTGCTCCAAGTTGTTACCAGCTACAAGATTTGATGCTGCTTGGCCATAAACATCGGCCTCAGTGCTGATTTAGAAAAGCCAACCACCAACAAGATCTGAATTAAATATAGATAACAGGAAAAACAACCATAGAAGTAATGGAGTCTAACTACACTTTTTCATACCTTTGCTGCTAAATGTGAAAGGTTTGCATGTTATAAAGTGGACTAGTGGAGTACACAATTCATATTACCAAGTGAACAGCAGACAATCACATGGAATCAAGGGTCGACAAGTAATCAACTATTCCTAGCATTCTATATCAGGATACAATTCCTTTTGTTAAGAGAGATATATATAGTCAATTTCTTTTTCGCACCAACAGATGCAGGTAAAATGAACTAGGAATATTTTACCGTAAAATGTATTTATCGGAAGGTGAATCCAAAAAGTTCATTTGTTGACAGGAAGTAACAAATATCTCATTAGTATTAAAAGAGATTCATAGTCAACTATTGTTTATGTATCAACTGATAATTCACTTAAATATAAAATGTATTTATAAGTTTGTCACTGCATTTTTCAACTGAAAACAGAAAACAGTTACAAATTCTTTCTATTTTCTGTTTCCTTAACATCTAAGGAAAGATTTTCCAGAAACATTTTATAGAATCCACGCCAAACATACTTTTATTCGCATTTTCATTTTCTCAGAAAACATAAAATGGAAACAAAAATAAATTAGGTTCCAAGCAGATCCCAAGCCTCCCATACCTGATGCCTAGAGGACCATAACCAACCATCCCATGCAGATCAATCTAATGTAACAATCTCAACTTTCTATAAGCATGAGTCTCTTATCCAGGTAAAATAAATTTAATGTTGGCAAAATTTCACTAAGTCACCACTGTTAGTTTGATAACATAAACAACTGCTGCTCAATTAAATAACCAAGTGTACACAGTAAACTTCATAGATGATAAAAATAAAATATGGTTTTGTCAATTACTTAAGAAGATGACTTACGACACAGTAACAGCAGCAGATGGTGCAGCCGTGGCATCAGGAGAAGGTGCAGCCGTGGCATCAGGAGTTGGTGCACTTGAGGGTACTCTGTTCATTTCAAGTGAAAATGTCATTGAATTGAACATTTATAAGACCTGTCATCAACCATAGTAAAATAAAATTGAACTCACGAAGTTAGTGGTGCTGCAGCGACTTGAGATGGAGCAGGAGCAGGAGCAGGAACTGGAGTTGAAGGGATAGCAGGAACCGTACTAGTAGGTGGAGCCTACACGAGAAAGCAACAAGCATTAGTTTCTCTGACTTTGGAAGAGAACTTTTCTTTTCTGAAAGAGAACTTCTTTCTATTATGGAGTTATAGTAAGACCATAATGTTGGATAGAGGAACTAACAGCATTCAAAACTCTAAAATATGACAATTTTAGAAAGTCTAGAAATTATGAATGTCACTCTCATGATAAGACAACAGTCACGGCACCATACCCAAAATTAACAGCATTTACTTTCTACCTAACCATGCAACACATAATTGGATGGATATTTTCAGTGTAGAGAAGCCTAAATATCTGTTTATCTATAGAAACCAAATGAACAAGATGCGTCAAAACTTAAAATCTAAATACAAACTTAATTCACTCAGCAATCATGACCAAGTTCGGTAAAGTGGTGTAGAGGTATTAGGTGATTTCCCTGTGTTTTTGAACAAAAACAATCTATAATGAATACCTTTTGAGATTTGCCGACCAAGATTTTGGGGAAAGGATCAATGAGTTGATGTATTAGTGATCCAAGTATAAGCCTTAGACCATTACTAAACTGTCAAGTTAAACACTGCATCTTAACTTGCTGATGAGTAGTTGGTGCCTTTAGAAAGTCTTAGCCCAAGTACTTCGTTGTTCAATAACCACATAAACCTCAACTAGAAAGTTGTAACAAATTCAAAGAAACAGTTTTCCACAGCCGAGACAGAAGCCAATTGAAACCACAATTAACCAACATTAGCTCCAAGAGATAATCAAGCATCAGAGTGTTAATGTAGGTTACTGAAACCACTATTTAAAAAAATGGCAATGTATCCTCAGAATAACCTCTGGTCATCATGAAGGCAATCAAGAGTCAAGACCCTTCAACCATTCAATATAAGAAATGGTTAATTTGGAGCACTATCTCCACAATTTGAATATGTAGTGTGTGTGTGTGTGTAATATTATCTACACACACACACATGCGTGCGCGCGTGTGTAATATTATCTACACACACGCACACATGCGCGTGCGAATATTATCTACACACATGCACGCCCGCCCGCCCACGCACGCACGCGCGCACACACACATTATATGGAAAGAATGCAATGTCAAGAAATGGGCAATGTTATCCTGACTCATAACATTAGCCCCGTGTAACCTAATAAGATTATTGTTGCCAATGGTTTGACAATTCCACCTCAGATTCATTTTGGAGATCATATAGAGCCCTTGGGAACCAAGAATGCAGAACATCTAAGAGGATTCAGGGAGTGTGGGCAATCTGGCTACAGTTTTTGAGGGAGAGAGATGTCATGTGGACAATATATATTGTACATCATGCATAACCTCGAGGCGCCTTCCTTCACCAAGATGGCGATGGTCGGCAAGAAATGTACCTCGTTTATCTGACGATCACATCTTGTCTCTTTCGCAGGACATTGAGGACGAGGTCACGTAGGCCCTACGTGACCTAAATAGTGATGACGCACCGGGTCCAGACGACTTTCCGGTCTTCTTCTACAGAGAGTTTTGGCCATCTTGAGAGAGGACGTCATGGCAGGAGTTTGCCAGAGGGAATCGGGGCTTTGAACGCCTCAATCATTTCCTACTTTTTATGCTGCCCAAGCGCACACCTGCATAGGAGATTGGGGATTTTCGGCCGATTGCCTTGTCCAACGCCATCTATCTCATCGTGGCTAGGACTCTGGCAAACCGACTCAGGGAGGTGCTAGACGATCTAGTTCACCCAGTCCAGTCGGCCTTCATCAGTGGCAGATCCATCACAAACAACTACACTATCGCGCAAGAGATCATTGAGGCATGGCGACGAACAAGAAGACAGGGTTTTCTGTGGAAGGTGAATTTCTCTAAGGCCTATGATTCAGTCTCATGGTCCTTCCTGTGACATTCCATGCAGATCCACGAATTTCCACCGACATGGATCTCATGGGTGAAGAGATGCATATCAACAACCTCATTTTCCGTCCAGGTCAATGGGCACCCGGCAGGAGGCTGGGTACAGCCACTGCGCGGGGTCCAACAAGGATGTCCCCTAGCACCCATGCTTTTCGTGTTGGCTGTAGACGCTCTCGCCCGATGCACTCTCTGCATACAGCTCCGGCCTTTTGAGTGGCTTCACAGCAGCGCAGGACAGGGGCAATCTGGTCCCACTCCTACAATACGCGGATGACACACTGTTTTTCATCGAGGGCTCGATCATAGAGGCACGGCGAACAACGATCATGGTGGAGTTGTTTGGGATGGCCTCCGGGTTGCAGATTAACCATGCCAAATCTGCTTTCATCCCGTTCGGTATGTCTGCGGCAGAGGCAACTAGATGCACCGAGGAGCTACACACACCCAGCAGCACACTGCCGATCACCTACCTCGGCCTGCCTCTATTAGATAGGTACATAGGATCGCGTGGATGGATACCAGTCATTGAGCGCATGGAACACATGCTATAGGGGTGGAGCTCGAGGCTACTATCGAGAGGTGGCCGGCTAGTCCTATTCAGATCCGCTCTCTCGTCGCTCTCTATATACTACATGTCAGTGCTACGGATGTCGACGCGGGTGGAGCGTCGCATGGACACACTCAGAAGCAGCTTCTTTTGGCGAGGCACCGGTGTAGAAAGGTCAAGGATACATTTGGTGGCATGGAAGGAGATATGTAGGCCAATAGCAGACGGTGGCCTCGGAGTCCGAAACCTACGGTTAACCAATCGAGCCATCCTTGCCAATGGGTAGGCCGAATCATGGGTCCAGAGACGAACCTCTGGAGTTCAGTCTTCTTCGCATGCTATGGCCGCGATCTATCTTGGGAGTCCCGACCTCGTCTCCAGCACGGCTCATCGGCCTTTTGGCGGGGAGTGTCCACTTTTCTTCCACATATGAGATCCTTCTTCCACGCCACGCTGGGGTCGGGGAGTGACTTTGCTTTCTGGAGCCACGAATGGCTACCAGGTGACATATTGGTTGCCTCTTTCCCCCGGTTGGCGACACTATCAGCACAACCAAGAGCGACGGTGGTTGAGTGCTGGACAGCATCAGAAGGGGCAGGAGATGGGTTGTGGACTCCTCAGTTCATAGGGGGATTGTCTGACCAACGTTTTGAGGAGCTCCTTCGATTGCTAGATTGGCTATCGGGATACCATCCAATCGCATCCGAGGCCGATGGCTAACTCTGACTCTCAGGGCACTACTCAGCGAGAGGGATATATAGACAACTGCTTCCCGAGAGCACAGTTCCACAGGACACCATCAGAGACAGCCTATGCATTTGGCGATTGCGGCCACCCCTCAAAGTAAAGATCTTCTCATGGCTATTGAGACATGACAGGCTCCTCACTAGGGCATACAGGGTGAGATGGGCACCACAGGTGAATTGCACATGTGCACTATGTGCGTCAGTAGAGGAGGACATCGCACATCTCTTCTTCACCTGCCCCATAGCCAAGGAGACGTGGCGACGTCTGGACCTAGTGGACATAGACACATCAGGAGTAGATGGTTTCTGGGATTCCTTGCGAGCTCTTGGCACACGGGGCTGCACGGGATGGCGACGGGCATGGGCGGGAGCTATGGCCACCACATGGGTGGACTTCAGCGCAACCACACGATCTTTAGGGGTGAAAGATGCTATATAGAAAACATTGTACACAACATCAGCGAGTGGGGTTTCAGGTGACATCGGGGTGCACCTTTTGTTTTGTGTTTTTGGGAGAGCCTTTTGGCACCGCTCTCCATTACACACATGTATATCTCTTTTTACATCAATACAAGTGGGTGACTACCAATCGGTGTAGTCTCCTTTTCTTTCTCTCAAAAAAAAATTTCTTTCTGATCAAGGGTTGGGAAGTGGGAGATGATCATTTTGTTTTCAGCAATTACATCCGCATCTCTGGTTTCCTCTTTTTAATAGTTTGTTTTCTCCCTCACTTGTATATGAAATCTTCCATAATTTGATTAAAAAAACAGTCAGGTATCTCTACTTAAAATTCTAGTCATGCCCAGTAATGATAACTAAGAAATCTATACTTATTGAACATACCTATGTTCTCAACTAATGCAGGTCCCACCCCAACATAGGTGAATATACCAACCATAATGGTGACCGTTTAAAGATGACTCTTTCACGTAATGTGAACATTTCTTTTCATCTTTGAAAATTTCCTATGATGCTTCAATCAATAGCAAACCATTCCATTAGCTCTTAATTAACACATTTCCCACATGAATTCGATTTACCATAGTCAACTTGCTAAGGGTATGGGCTACTTAATTCTTCATCACAAAATTCACATAGTTTTCCTATAAATTTAATGTTTCTTTCAATGGGTTCTTCCCCATAAAAGCTAGAAGGATAGTATCAATACATTTGGCTATCTGAAAAGGTTTCTTTTAGAATGACATTGTTCAGTATAGAACTATCTTTCCATAAATTTGTTTGTAAGATTGCAGCAAACTACAAAGTAATATGTTCTTGGAGTTGGAGCTTAATGGAGAAGAATAAAATAAACTTTACTGTCAAGGTCTATATATCATTAAACTTTCAGCATTCAGACCATCCATTAAAGGAGTTCACTCTGGATAACATGGCAATGCCACATCATTTTGTTGACCAAGCTATCAGACCATCCATTAAGGGAATTCACTCTGGATAACATGGCAATGCCACATCATTTTGTAATAATAATCGAGTAATTTAGATAGTGAAATCATCAATTTTGTGAGGCATTTGGTTATTCTTCCATAATAGGATATATGTACATTTTACTTGAGTAGGAGATCGGGAGACAGAAGGGACTGATAAGTTAACATGGCAGAGTACAATCTTTTGCTAGAAAATCACCACCACCTCCTGCGCAGGAGGCGCTTTAAACATGGTTTACTACTTTTGCCAAAAGCATGGGAAGTTTGACTTTATCTTTAGAAGAAAAAAAAGGAGGAAAAAAACATATGAAATATGGAGACATCCATTCTAGATTTAAAAAACAAAAAAAGCAGGAATACCTGATTAGCAGGTGTTGAAGCAGTTGTGGAAGTTCCACTTGATGAGGCCTTAGTCTACAAAAGCAAGAGTTACACATCTCTCTCAAAGAAAGCCAATGCTACCTATTGAAAACTAATCACAGAATGACCAGTATTGTAGTTACACTTTGTACATATGCTGATCCTTGCCGGTGTATTGATAGATTGCAAACTTACATGTTATATTGCATAACAAGTCCAAGATGTTCAATATTTCCTAATTTCAACTCATCTTATCATGTGTTCAAATGAGTCGTAATGAATTAACAGATGGATTCTTTGTGCAGACTAACAAGGAAAATATCAACAACACCCCGTTTCAATGGACAATGATTGAATGAAACATCTGCTAGTAGTTTTAAAAGCAATCAAATATACCTTAGTCAACATTATGACAAGAAAACCATTTTCAGCAACATTATTTTCTAATAATGTAGTTTCATCTTTAAGAACTTTTCCTGAATGTATAAGCATCTGCTGTTCGGCTGGGTAAGTAGTTTTGCCTTGGGACGTCTCAATAGATCTTTTGACATCTGAAACCTGTAAAATAAGCTATGATTGTAAGAGAACATGTATGAAAAGTTAAGTTTAATCCCTCAAAAAAAGTTATCTTCATTGTTGGGTCAGTGAAAATAACTAAAGAATCAGTTGCGAAAGTATATGATACCACTTTGACACTTTATATTAGTTAGATAGTGGACTGATAGCCCCCAAAAAAAAAAGATAATGGACTGATAAATAAAATAGTAGTTAACTACATCTCAAATGTTCGTTCAATTAAGCCCATGTTTTCCAGTATTAGCTATTATAGTTGACAGTCGTAGTCTAACCCTTCAACTTATAGATATACTGATGGGTTCTAACTCTAGTTTCAACCTTATCAAGATTTGTTATCAAATTTGTAATTGGAATTCGGTTCACTACGAGCTAATTATTTAATGATGGAGATTTGTCCCGTGAAACAGACAAATAATTATTTATGATTATGTTTAAGATCCATGCACTTTACCGCTAATAGCATTTATCTTATTTCCATTTCCACAGTCATTTGTTGACTTATATTTTATGCTTCGATCAGAAAGACCAATAACTAGATGAAACAGAATGCTCGTGAAACAATGAATGAACCTAGGAGGAAGCATAGACCACAGAAACTGTGTGCAAAACTTTCCAGTACTGACAATACTATTGACTTCTTATACAGAAAAGGGACCATAAGCAAAAAGGCCACCTGAATCATGTTTGCTTGTATTTGTGCAGAATCATGCGTACCTTTCATCCAAGATTGGTTGCATGAAACTAACCGAAAAGCACATTCAGATTGATTAGGCTTTCACCTTACAAGACTCTGAAAGAAACTATTGGCCTTAAAAATTGAAAGCAACATCATTTTATGCAGCATATTTCCCTGGTTACTATTTTGAGAGGGGGTTGGTTTCCTGGTTACTGTTCAGGATACCCCATTAATACCATTTAGTCTCCATCAAAGTTGTTAAACCCTAATAAGTAACCATGATTATGTTTACTTATGTGTCCATCATGGCTGAAGTTAAGGAAGATCATCTATGTCATTTAGTTAAAAGATAATGATTTGGTTGCCATATCAATCCAAAGAATCAACTTTGTGCTCAGGGCAACCTAATGCGGTCAGAAATCCCAAATTATATAGAAATTTTTGGTAACATAAAAAGCACAGGATTGTTGATTGAAAGAAAAAATGAGTGAATTGGTTCAGTTATCAGGTCCCCCTTTGTTGTTTTCTTATTTCCTTAACTACAGACAGAGGATGTCTTCCACAGCAATAGAGGTTCCACTACATTCCGAAACATCTTAGGACAACTTTATCCAAACGTTAGCGTACTTATCTACTGAATAAGCATCTTTGCGGAAAATTAACAAAATTCCAGGAAATTACTCATTGTAAGCCAATCATGGATTTCAAGTACATCCTTCTAGACGCGCAATTACACCAATAATACCTCAAATCCAACAAAATCAATTACACAATTCCGCAATTGGTGCCAAACTCCTTAAGCCCTAAATCTAAAAATCCGAACTCGACAAAATTACCTCTTTAAAAGCGCCCCAAAACCCCAAATCCCTAATCCCCCAAATCACAAATCAATTGAGGCATTAAACGACAAAGGGATTGATCCATGGATCGAGAGAGAGATTGAAACCTTGTCTTGGGGATCGACTTCGATGGCGAAGCTTGTGCCCTTGAGCGTCTTCACGAAGATCTTCATGTCTCCTGTACTATTCTTCGGAAAGAGAGAGAGAGAGAGAGAGAGAGAGAGAGAGAGAGCGCTATCGGTGGCTACTTGTTACTGCTTTGCTTGGCGAGATCTCACAGCGCCTTGCGAAATGGACAAGGTATTTATAATTATTTATAGGCGTTAACAAAAGAGCGAGAGGAAAAGATACCCCGAACCCATTCCTTTTTTTTTCTTTTGCCTTGGTTGTTCCACTCGACTCGGCGGATTCTTCCTTCCGAGACTTTGCAGCGGCGAAATTATTAAAAGAAAGGAGGAAAATAAAATTTTAGCTTTATTTGTTTCTACTGGAGAAACCAAAAATTTCCAGGAATTCAATTAATTGACGCAATGGACCACTCAACTCGTGAAATTAAATATTCCAAAATGAACTATCATTAATAAAATTTATATACGTCTTTATTTTTAATTTATCTTTTTTTATTAGATCTATGGAGCTTAATATGAAAAAAAGACTATGATGAATTCAATTCATACAGAACTTAAGGTCCATTTGGCTTAGCTGATAAAACATATCTAATAAGTACTAATAAGTATTTTAAGTGTCGATATTTATTTTAAAGTATAAGTAATTATATGTTTAGATAAAAAATATTGATAATATCAATAAGTAGTTGTAATGTTTGTTAAAATAAATATTGAGTAAAATACTCTTAAATTATATGATAATAATATTAAAATATATAAATAAAAAAATAATATAGTTGGTTAAAATTAATAAATTAATAACTTTAATTTAAAAATAAGTAATATAGTGAAAATATGTCTTTAAACTATTTATTTTTTTAATTTATGAGTAGTTATCTAATAACTTATAAGTATATTTTTTAGTTATCAAACATATAGATTTTTTAAAATTTATTTATAAATAATTTTAACATATTTATAAGCTTAGTCAAACAGACTCTTAGTCAATTGAGCGACTTCCACCGGTACAAGAAAAGAATTGTATGCTATCTTTACCTTGATGATAGATGAATATCACAAGAAGCTACGTAGATGCCACAGGGAGCGTAGAAACTTCAATGATGGTATTCTCAGTGCTAATTACTTTCTTATGATGTCCTAATTACGATTTAGTTTTAATACTATAAACAAATGCATGCTTATCGAGCTAATTGGATAATTCAAAATAATAAAAATACATAGAAAAATCATCAAATAATCAAACAATTTACTTGTTCAACAATCAATGATTAAGATCAATCTAAATGTTCTCCACCTCCATCTCTCTCCAAAATCATTGCCAGCAATCACTTTTTATGTTATTATAATCAAAATATGTTGAAAGTAATGAAACATCATTGTTACTCAAGGTATATTCATATCACGTGCACTGCACAGAGGCCCAATAAAATAGAGAAAGTGACAAGTACCGGCCCATGAAATGAAACATCATTGTAATAGATAAACTAACACGAAATCCTATTTATTTTTAGATTGATACATTCATGTGGATCATCATTCTTGATACAACAATAATAAATAATGCATCATTGTCGATTTCTCATTTGACACGTGTTTGAAGACATTCTCGATGATATTATATCATTGTACTTTGATTTTATTTTTACCATTTAATGATCCACACAATTGACACATATTTTCTTTAAGAAAGTTAATACTTAAAAAATATATAAAACTCTAATTTCGACGTAAAGATCAATTACATAATTTGAAGGAAACAATTATAACATAATACTGAACTCCATAAGAAAAATCACTATCTAATCTTAGTTCATTAATCTCTATTATATGACTACTCGAACTCAATTAGGACCTAGTGCAAGTCGGATCACCACAAAACATTATCACTGCGTACAAAATCACCATTTATTCATAATTACATTCTTGCAGCATCTAACCTTTCCTAACCTAAGAGAATAAAATAATTGAATGAGAAATTTTGATAGATGCTTCCGCCAAATAGAAAGAACTTGTGTGAACTATGAATCTCAATATGCAAATTCAAATAAATTAAAGTAAAATACGTGCATATTATATATATATATATAAATATATATAGACTATTATTATCAATGTAACATAAAGTCATACGAGGCATAAATCATAACAAACATCATAATAATTTAATATTATTTTTTGTTAGTTAACATTCATTTTATGTGTTTTTTCTCATTTATCATTCATTAGTTTCTTTTTCTTTCATTCTTGCATTTATTGTTGATCATATTAGTGTAAAGCGCTTTGTCTTTTTAGTGGATATCATGTCACTTCATGTATCAATCATCGATGAATTGTAATACACCATCACGACTCTATATATCACGAATGAGAAATTCCACTCTCAAGAAATTCTTATTTGTCGCATAGGTTGGATAATCTCGTACAACATGTGTTGAATCTAGGATCCCACGAGTATTTTGAATAATCACAAATTTGTAAATGAACTCAACATGTACTGATGAACTTGTTGAGCTGATTTCTGTAACAGGATATATTCAAGTTCAGAGGAGTGGTCGACCTGAGCTGAAGGAATAGACGACCAATGCACGCGTAATATATATCAGAAGAACTACATGTGTGCAGTGGGCGTCCTAAGTATATGAAGCGGTCGACCAGCATTAGAAGGAGAATACATGTGAAGAGGAGCAGAAAGTAGGAACGGTCGATCAAAGATGCAAAGAAGGCGACCGATAATGGAGGATTATACATGTAGAAGAGAGGATCAGAGGATGACC
>LTAE01003940.1:41194-51746 GCA_001647135.1 Pontederia paniculata | reverse complement strand
AAGAGGCGGAAGAGAGAGGGGGAGAGAGAGAAGAGAGAGAGAGAGAGAGAGAGAGAGAGAGAGAGAGAGAGGGTGGGGGTCGTTGGCATTCCTAATACTTTGGTCATCTTGTCTAGTAGTAGTAGGAGGAGGAGGAGGAGTACGAGTGCTGATTTGTGTACTAATGGGCGAGAGAAGGAGGGAGGAAATGGAGGGAGGGAGGAGAGAGAAAGGTCAAAGATGGAGCGTGTCTTTGTGCGTGCGTGTGTGTTATGTTGATCGGGGAGTGGCGTCCATTTGACTGCTGAATGGTCAAACATCGTCTATGCACTTTTTTATATTTTTAATTGATATAGTTATTAAGACTAATCTAATATTTTCAACATAAACGAGTAGAAATGATAAATTTTGAACAAATTCGTCCACTCCAAAAACCAAAAATATTGAGCGAATATTAAATTTGATTTTTTTTATCAAGATTTAAAATTCATCCTGATATTTTAATAGGTGCTACAAATTTAAATTCTAATTAAAATAATATTTTTAAAATTTGAACTCGAAACTATTTTTTCTCTCAAAATATAATCATATTAATCAATTATGTTAATCATCGTATATTTTTTTTATTTTATATTTGTATATGGACTTTTGGACGATGAATCAAAGTAATTAAGCTCCACGAATTGCGGCAGCGGGTGCATGGTTTTTTTGAACGCCGTCAACGGTCGACATGGCCTGTTTACATACCAGGACTTCAATGTTTCTGTACATCATCTAAGTATTATAATTAATAGTTGATTTGTTAAGTTAATAAGTTGGTTGAACTCGAAATGAGAGATAATGAAAGTTACTAATATATCGAAAAAAAATATATGTATTATATTTAAAACATTTAAATTGCTCATGTGAGTCACTCAGAATTGGTTCATGAATAAAATTTTATTTTCGAGTTTTTTTAGCATACAATCCGACTATGATAACACATTGATCAAGACATGCATTCCATATTTTGAGGTTGCAAAAAAATATATATTATTTTCTTTATATTAGATTTTGTTCAATTTTCAAATTATATTTTATTTAGCACGACTTTAATTTTTTGCCCATTACAGATATACATGCATATATATAATTTTGTTTAGCATGACCACATCAGTATAGAGCTGCATTTGAGGTTTAAAGTATAAATAGCTTTATCTTGAAATGTTGTTTGGTGAATTTTCTTTTTTGAACTTATTTTTCTTCAAAATTTTTATATACCACAGCAGATTTTGCTTGCCTTGCAGCAAAGCTAATTTGCTTTCTTCACAAATTTCTAAATTTTCCAAATTCCACCTATGTATACAATTTACTTTTAAACTAAAATTACTGTAAAATTTTAATTAAAATAATATATTTGTTGGGAAATGACGAAGAATAGAAAGAATCATTCACACAAAAAAAATATGTCAAAAAATTATATGATTCTAAAATAGATTTTCTACGTTCATAATCGTCGCAAAGAGTTCTATTATTTTCTGTGTTTAAAACTATCAACTCTTAAAATCATATATATATGATGGAGGTAGGATCGTAATATAAAAATTACATATATATACTTTAAAAAAAAATTAAGTGATTGGTTTTTATCTGCTATCTTCAATAATATTTTAATTCTAACAGTAGCATCAGCTGTAAAATCAGTGTATACTCACTTCTCATCTGTTTTGATTATATTTGTGTTCTGATTTCTGAGCTTATAAAAAATCTCCCAGCTGTCTTTATTTATATGTCGTCCAAATCATCCCTCAATTTCTCAACATAGTGAAAGAATGAAATGAATCAGCAAACATGACAAGGTCTGCACACACATTATCTGATACTAATTAATGACTTCATATACATACATATAAAATAAGTATCTGCAGATGGCGACCTAACTTTTCTCAATCACAGATTTTCAAAATCTTGATGCATAAGATTGTTTGTCTGCTCAGCAATGAAGGATATAAACAGCAAATTAGAACAGTTTAGAAACTTGACATGTTATCTACGATTGACACTTTTGAAAATAATTTGATATAAATATGATACCCGTGGAAGTTGGCATGAAGTGGTAAATATTTTATTTTTGTTGAAACCAATCTCGAGTTTAAATTTATATGTGTAAAAAAAATATTATGAGCCTCATCAAACACAGAAGTACTAATGAGAAAGCCTCTAAACTTTTACTGATAATAAAAGGTCAAAAGAAAAGTGTTCTGATTTGGGTTGAAGTTGAACACATTTGAACAATATTATTCAGGCTGTGGAAATACTATTTATTTTCTTTTTTTTTAATATATATATATATATATATATATATATATATATTAATGCGTGATCGTTATGAATTATGATCATTAAGTCGATGATCGTTACAGAAGTAAAAGATCATTATGCTCATGATGATCATATCGATAACTATAAAAGGCGTAACGAGAGATAGATGATGACAGACATACACGTTAGAATAGCTTATTATTGAGCACGGATGAAGTTACCTCCGAATGATCCTCAAATATTCATTCAATTTTTTTATTTCATATATAGAGTATGGAGTTTGTATTATGCATTTAATTAATTTAGTATAGTAAATATAACACATAGTAAAGTTATTCACGTGCATAATATTGAACATTTAGATTTTTTAATTCTAAATAGCATTATTTTTATTTTTACTATGTGCATTAAATTAAAAATATGCTTAACAATTTTTTAACTTTATTTATAAAACTTAAGATTGTATGCCGTTCTAGAAGTGAGGAAGAACTTTTTCATGAAGTCGAACCTTTTTTGAATGTTTTGAGTCCTTGGCGTTGATTTTCCTGCCGGATTGCAGGAACCAAATAAAATTTATGAGCAGTCAAAGATATTCTTCCCGTAGTTTAGAGTTAACTCGTCTTTGATTATATCATAAATAAACTAAGGTTAATGTCATGGGGTTACTTTTTTTACTTTTTAACTATTCTTCATTGCCGAGTTGCCAACCATGCACTAGAAGATTAATTGTGCAATTTTTTTTACCATACACGTTAATCAAATTTGCACATAATTTTAATTTAAAGAATATGCAATGTAAAAACGTTATATATTTCAGTCTATGTCACCTACTCACCTTCTGTTTTCTTTTTTTTCCTAAATAGTGGCATTTTAGCATTTTGTAATGTTTTCTTAAAAAATTAATGTACTCAACTTCATAAATTGAGAAGTGTTTTTTTTAGTCAAGATTTTTCAGCTGGCCAAACTTTGACAAATGGGAGTCTTCTTGAAATAACAAGCCTTACCAACTCCCCATTTTCAAAAATAGTTCGCATTCTCATAAAAAACTGTGAAATCTCATTTATGTTTTCATGGACTACTTTTAGATCCCTTTATAATGAGAAAAAAATAAAACATAATAGGAAACCTCAGAGCTTTCATATGCATTTTTTTCACTTTTGAATAGGCAATTTAAATTTGTAGGGGACAACAATTTAAAAATAAATAATTTCTTGTTGGGGATTAATTCTTATGAGGATAATTTAATTAATTTAATTTAAGAGATTAAATTTAATTTTATCTTCTATCTTATCTTAGATTTATTTTTTTAAATGAAATTAATTTTTATTTTCTAAGTTGTACTCTTGTATTATAAATAATCTTTGTTGATAAAAAAAATAGTTCTTAGTTTTGAATTCTTCAAATTATTTTTTCCTCTATTTTTTTTCTACCTCTGTTTTTTTATGCTAAGTCGCCGCCTTCGCCGCTTCTATCATCTTGCACAATATTTCTTAAATGACTCACCGGTACCGAATGAAAATCGAACTAAATAAATTATCATCATAGTGATTATTTTAAAATTTAAGACAAAGAGAAAGAGACAATTTCGATAATTAATTGGGTCATCCAAATTTAATTAGCATTATAATAATTTTATCGAAATTATTTTATTTTTAAAAGAAAATTAAAGACCGACAAATTATTATAACAATTTCGGGAGCAAAAAAAGTTAAAACTTTTTAAGTCTATATGTCGACAGGTCTTAATCAAGAACGGACGGATGCCTAACTTTCTGAATTTACAGCTTCAGAAAAATTTCGTCGGTTTCTAATTTTAACTTTTCACCTTTGCACTTTGCAGACCCTTCAACACGTAAAGCAATTAATTCATCGTGTTGAACGAGTTTTTCATTATTTCTTCGGTTGGATCGCGTTTAAAGTTTTATTTCTTTTTGGTGCGACTTCATTATTCAAATATTTAAGAGACATTTATCTTTCGATAATTTTTATGAATTATTAATAATCTAAACTTAAAATTACTTGGATTCATACTATTATCTTATTTATTTATTTTAATCCGTAGACAATTTAAATTACTTATCAATACAGAAATTGTAATTCAAATTATTTAAGAGGGGAATGTCTATCAAAATTATCATTCAAGTTATAATCTTATTTATATTAATTTTTATATTAATTTTTTTAAAATATTTTATAAATAAAAAATATAATACAATAAATAAATCATCATATAATAATAACAATAATATAAATAATAATTATTATAATTATTATTATAAATTAATAACAATAATAAATACTATTTTAATAATATTTATATAATATTATATTATTATGATCATATTATAAATTAAAATATAACACTAATTGTTATTTATAAGTATTATTAATAAGACTAATATTTTTATAAATTATTATTATTATTAATTAGAAAGATTATTTTATTATTATTTTAATTTGAAGGGTATTAATTACTTAATACATTAATCTGTGAATTTATAATTTAAGTTGCTAAATTTTAATTCAATAATATAAAATTTTAAACTTAATAATATTTATAAAGGATATTTTGATAAGATGTATATTATTTAAAAATCATTTATATAAGTAAATATGATAATTTGAATTACCACTTGAATTATTTATGTATAGTAAATAAGACAATGCACATTATTGATAATTTAATAGGTGATAATCTTTCTGTTAAGTAATGTAAATTAACATGTAATATTAAGAGGTAATGTAGTACGCCTTTTAACAGATTTATATTAATTTTTTAATTAATCAATAATTTAATTAATTTTCTTATGAAAATTAAGTTAACTATTATTAAGAAAAAAAGAGCATAATGTCTAGTTTCTAACTTTACTGGTACTAATTTTGAGAAAAGTGTAAAAATATATTGCTAATAATTTTGGTATCTCTGATTGTAATATATAATATGTGAATAGAAATGGAGATTGTTCAAGTGTGCACTAATCGAAAATTTTAAAAACCTCGTCGACATAAAATTTTTAGATTTTTTAAAATCTGAAAGACCCCGATAGCCCGATAGAAATATACATAATTAAAATTATATAAATGTTTTGAACAATTTTAACATGTATAAAATTACTCAATAGTATAATTTTTTGAATAAATATTATCATTATAGATGCCATTATGTACATAATGACATTAAAGCATATAATAGGTGTTTGGTTGATTTTAATTTGTATAATAAAATATTTTTAATTATTATCATAAATTTATAAAAATATAAGGGGCCTAAAAAACATTCGAAAAGACTGCCATTTTTTAATTAGAAAAAGTACTTCAAAATTTAATTTCAATATTTATTTTGTTTCCGAAATTTTTTTTGTGCATTTGTCTTTCAACTTTGTTTAATTTACTGAAGTATATTTTTCTTTCATTTTGTTGATTAAGTGTTTAATAGACATTCCATGTCACCCTTATAAAAAAAATAATGAAGTTAATTTTTTATTGTATGTTTGCCCAAATGCATGATATATAATGTGAAATCAACAATGATTATATATATGTACTCAATTAGTAAAATAAAAGGAAAAAAATTATGCGATAAAAGAGAAAAGCGGCCGAAATGTATTAAGAGATCATTTGGTATGATGTAATCTATCTGGATTATCAATTATTTAAATTAAAATTTTCAGAACCCACCACATTACTGTTTTTGGCTGCAGCACATTATCGATGATTTTTACATCTCTGATAATCTAAATTATCACCTTACTGATAGTCTTGATAGCACCCATTAGAGATGTCTTTCCAGATTATCAATAGGATGCATGCATTTTGATAAATTTATCCATTCAATCGAATTTTTAAAATATTTATTTTTTATTAAAAAATATTATTATTTAATATTTTCTTGATTTCTTGAAATTATTTTACGGACTATAAACTTCATATATTTTTTCCAAACTCATTTTTTAACTTTACCCTTTTACTCATTTTAATTATATACAATTAAAGTATAATATTTTTTAAGATATTTTAGTAATTTTTTATTCAATAATTTAAATTATAATTTATGTTACTAGTACTTACCAAACACTATAACGTGATATTATCGATAATTTATAAAGTGATAGTCTATTTTATTAGTTATCTTGATTATCGATTATTAAAAATAGAAATGCGTTAAACGAGCCTCTAAGATCAAAGCTTAAAAGATTATAGCTTGCTATTATTATATTCGCAACTAGTACATATAAAAGTAAATTTAAAAATAATAAATTAAAAAAAATAATCCACGAGTACATTGTCAGCGTACCACAATTTTATTATTAATAAGATTTTATTTTCACAATTTCAAGTATTCCTTCAACAGTCGGAAATAAAAAAAAAAGTTATTTCCATACATCTCGTTTTGGGATCATTTATTTGGAGAATTGATATTCCAAGTTAAGCCATTATTTTACAGAAATTATTTTTAGAGGTGTTTAGTTAAAAATAATGGATGTATTAGGTCTTCATTCTACTTTATTCCACTAAACACTTTTAAAAAATGATAAGGAAAGAGTTGCAGTTAAAAGAATAATTGTAGTGTGGACACTTAACATTTTTAGACATAAGTTATTTTATCAAATATGTAAAATTGCATATTCTTTTTAAGATAATTAAATTATTAATCTTTATTGGTCGGATAATACTTGAACCAAATAATCAATAAAGTGAATTTGTTTTAATGTTATATATGATGGGAACAAATCATTTTTTTTTCATACATAGGTGAATTTTTTTTTTGTTTTTCCTTGGATAAAAAATTATCATAATGTCATTTTATTATAATTTTTAATTAAGTATCCATGTGATCTAAACATTTAATATTGAGTTGTTCGACTAAATATAAACAAATAACATCTTACTCTAGACCTTATTTTCAATATTAGTCTTTTGTAAAAAAAATCTTATCAATATTATCCAAGTTTAACTTTTTAACTACTTGACATAACTAATTGATAATATTTTTATTGTTATTCACTTTATCTTTTTCAAAATTTACTTTCTCTTAACCTGTGATCCGTTTAGTTTTCTCTTAATTTATTTTTTAAGTATACACTTGCCATTTTGCCTTTCTTTAATTCTATTTATCTTTTGTTTTTTTTAAGAATAGAAAAATATGGCTCACTTCCTCATCGTCTATGGATAAGGACTCAATTGCTTTAAAAAAAACTTTTTTTTAAGTAGCTCAAGTTGTATAAATCTAATTCAAAACCAATATAGCATTGTTCATTTTTTTTAACATGACGTAATATTATATATTGTTAGAAAAATGACGATAGTTCTAGTTCAATTCGATCGATTATATATCGGAATCACGTTAAAAATGACGGGATGATGACTTGGATCTACAAAAATAGTTAATGTTAAAACATTTCCTATCATAACACTCCATGATATATAGTTATTACCAAAAAAAAACTAAAGATATCAATTCTTTTACCTAGAAATTAGGTTGTACTTTTAGGTGTTAATACCGATATTAAATAACTTACAAATTTTCGAATTTAGTTTGAAATGGAGCATTGAAGATAAATTTGTTCGACGTTTTAGGTTAGTTTTTTTTTTTACTTTAAATAATCAATTAATCCATTTTACGATAGATAACAAAGTTACTATATAAACGACTTATGTTATGGTCAAATAGTTGTTCCCTAAACAAAGGCTAAAACAAAGTAAAAGTAAAACAATCACTTGCTGAAATTCCAAGGATATATAGATATCGTATATTTCAGGTTTGTCTCGTATGAATAAGTAACGGACGGAAGAAATACTAAATAGATATGAGACATCTTTTAAAATCACGCAAATTAAGATTCAAAACGAATAATATTTGAATAGATCAGATATTTATATAATTATATATGATATTATAGTCACTTTCTATGAGTTTATATATCACGATGAAATATCACTCAATAAAAATTTTGAATTCCTAAGAAAAAAGGATGCAACCAGTTTCATATGGACATGTTTTGAACTTGTCAAAATAGTACGAATCAAAGCTCAAAACAAATAATTTGAATAATCAATTGTTAATTAACTATTAACAAAACTGTGAGTATATATATATATTCAATTTTAGATGTTTGAACAAACAATTTGAAGAATAATTATTCATTAAGTATTAACAAAATTGTGAGAGGAGATAGTGGGACCTCTTCACGGACCGAGCGGGGGAGCTTTGGCCCCTTCGTAATTTTAATTATTAGTATAAATATACATATTTACTATAATAAATTAAAGAAAAAGCATTTAAAATATAATGTATTTATACACTTTGACCCTCTCAAAGTTTTATCTTAAATCCCTTACTTATAGTATTCGTATATTTAATAGTTGAGATACCGCTATATTATTCAAGGGATACCAATTGGCGCAAACGTTAAAATTTGGTTTATCCTTATGCATTGCATGTGTCAAAATGACTCACAAATCAATTAATATTAGCTCATTATGTTTGGTAGCTTGGTTACCTATAAGGACAAATTAGTGTTCACATCAATCGTAAATAAAACAAGAATAGATTGTCCAGATGATAACATGAAACACAAAGATAAAAAAAAAGTTAAAAAATGTGTAGCACACTTTTTTGTGCTACCTATGATTTTATAAAAGTAGAATTTTATTAAATAAATAATATTTTATTAGTTGAACTTTCAGTTAGATCAAATAATAGAGATTAAGTTTGATAGTAGAGATTTGAGTTAGAGATAAGAGTTGAAGTTAAATTTAAATTATGAGAAATCCTAACTAGAACACCTATAAATAAGAGTTCAACTAACGAGATAAATAAAAAAATATAAAGATAATCACTTAATCTAATTATTGCATTATCATACATTAGAGGATTTAGGGTTGATAAAGATTGAATTGATGAAAAGTAAGGAAATGAAAGACAATATAAAAAATGATGATTAGTTAAGACTTTTCTCTACCAAATAAAAGTACTTCTTAATATTATCTTGTGAGAATTTATTCCACTTCTCCTAATTTTGTATTCAGTGTTTTTTTCTCTTTATATATGACTCTGCAACTACTTATCTCCATTTAAGAGAATAGAAATGACAAATTAAAGCACTAACTTAACTAATTAATACCATGTCTCCTACAACCAAAGTCTTGTCCAAAACCTGTATCCAAAAAAAAAAATTCTTCAATTCAAACATTCAACATGTGAACCATTATAAACATTGATTAAATAATTTTGTAGCTAGTTCTGAAGTCAAACAAAGACCGTGTACAATTATTGGTGATTTAATCAAGTCACAGCTAATTAAACTGACTTTATACAGTTAATGCTATAGATTAGCATCGAACAATGTGAGTGTAAGTCTCAAAGTTGGATCTCAAAGTTTTATTTCTTTCTCATTCAGTTAATTAGTAAAGTGATAACTTTAAAGTCGATTATTAGGTTATTATAGCATTTGTGTGAGGACATTCTTTCACATTCCGGGTGTGTTTCTAGGGTGAGAGAGGTCATTAATTCTCCTTTTTATATTAATTTAATTAATCTACCATGATCTCTTAATGATGAATTATATATGTAAAAAAATTTCAATCTAAGTACTAGGTCTAGATTTTAATATTAGACAAAATATTAATGTGCACTAGTAGTTTTAAATCCAACTGAAATGACAATATTCTTAAAAAAAATTTCAATCGGGATCCCCGCAAAAATTTTCAATCGGGCCCCAATTTCGAAGAATTTATTTTCTCATGGAGGCTTAGATGGATGGTGTAGCCTCTTCGCACCCAATTTGAAACAGAGTAGATACTTTTTAGATAAATATTATAATATTCACATAGGGTGTGTATATTGTGAATATTTTCATAAGTATTAATTATTTATATTTTTTAAAAGGATAGTTTTGAGATAAAGTTCAAGGAATTAGATTCTTGCAGGGGCAGGGACATAGAATTAAAAGCTTTTGCCTAAAGATAGAGCATGAGACGTATCCCTCTTATCATTCCTAACTTCCATACTACAATAAAATTCGACCCTTCGAGACAACAAGTTTAGTTTGTACTAAAAATGATTTGAACAAATTATTATTTGCCAAAAAATAATTAGACAGAAATCAAGTCAGGTAAAAATAGATTATTTGAACTCAAGCAATCATGCACCATCATCAAACTCATTTGCTAGTACTGTTTTATGGAGTAAAAAATGATTAGGAAATTAATTCGTTAATTATCTGTTTTAACATTCAAATATATATATATATATATATATATATATATATATA